>JASFAT010003325.1:0-127225 GCA_031353405.1 Baronia brevicornis | reverse complement strand
TATATTTTATATTTTTGTACTACATTATTTTATTTTACTTGATACTGGCATAATGATAGTTACTAATTGCCATCAAAGAAAAAAAAGACAATGTCTTGATATTACTAGAATTCTTGTTGATAATGCTGTTGCTAATTGTTATTGAGCTACATAAATTGTGTACATTAATGTTTAAGTAATAGAATCGAAGCCAAGACCTTCGATCGTAAGTGGAATCCTAAAAGTTGATCTATTGCCGTTAGCTACTGCTAAATTTTATTTTATTTTATTTTTACAATTAAATTAAGGAACTTCTGTTTAATCTTATACTACAGATATTTTATAATCTAGCGAAGTTAAAATATTATTACATTTCTTGTATACTATCCTAAACATAACTTCAGTCCGGAAGTGAACCTATAATAAAATTAAATTGTAAACACAATCTTTATACTAAACGGACTATTGCCGTAGAAAGTAACCATAACTTTTCTGCGTATATTTTTTCCCTTACTTAATTTTTTGATTCAAACTCTTTTCTTAATACCAGTAGTTGATAAGAGGATAAATTTTCTTTGCTCAAGGAGCTATATTCAACGCTACATAAAAATACGAGAAAAAACCTAAGCTTTAAATAGTAAAAGGAAATAAATTTGTCGCGCAATATACACAGTAGTAGCGTGTTCCAACTCAAAGTGAATTAACATCGAGCGACTCATTTCAGTCTGCTTCATCCAGCGTTAGTGTTCCTTTATGACATTTTTATAGCTTGCGAATGACTCCGCAATGTAGACAGAAAGTGAAAGAAAAATGTAAAAATTACGTAGAAAATCTATTACAGTTCAATTTAACTTTATTTTTTATATGATGTGAAACAAAAGAGATTGTCAACTCAAACGAAACGCGTTTACCCTAGTGTCGTTGACTGCTTTCCATCAAGCTACACACGCTTGTTCGTTAGCTTACTTATCCAATAAAAAAAGAATGAAAACAGAGAAAAAATGTTAAATAATACGTAAACAAGGAAAGTATCGATCATTCGGCAACAAATGTGGGCAAGCTCTCAGAAATGGCTATCAAACTTGATGTTAAAGCTATTCACAGTCTTGTAAACACATTTCCCATTTCTGTGTACACAACGGAAGACTTTATGGTCGGTGCCCACCTTGGCGAGTAAACATAACATTGTAAACATAGCAAGGGAACCCTACCGGAATGGCTAATAAATACATCCATCCTGCTGAAACGAACGCTACACGTAAGCTACTACCGAGGTAACTAAGCTTCTTTGTAGAAAATAAGTTTAACAGCAAAACTACATCACACACAAAAACACTTTACGGCGTTTTATATCTAAAGAAAAAATAAAGTTATAAATGGTTAAAATATTATAAATGAATGCCATTTAATATTAAATGGCACTATGTAAATTACAAGATATTCTAAGCTATTCTTTTCTACGTTGTTTAATGTAAGTTATATAATAATTTTCACGATATAAATGAAAACATAACTTCACTGCGATTCTAGTTAAGAATTGGCCCTTTTCTACGCCAGGGACAACCAAACGGCAACGCAAAATGAGTAAAGCTTTTTTTCGTTACCATTTTTTTTAAAAAAACCTATCAACTACATTGTTTTTTAAAATAAATCATTTTAAAAACGTAAGATTACGAATAAAATACAAACAATTGTTGCAATTATAAAACTCTCTTTTCCAGTCGACTTCCAATTGTTCCAAGTTGAGCATGTCTTGAACCAAACAGAAAATTACACGAATGAATCAAAACCCAACTGGCTTTAATTACTTCGTATATAAACTACTCCCTTAGAAACCGTCTGGGCCGTCCGTGTGGGCACTATCGTAACTTTGCAAAGTCAAATCAAATAACTCAGTCTAATAGAATTTAATATGTAGTTTATTAAATATTAGATTGTTCGATACAATTATTATTTATTAATCTATTAAATTCAACTACATACAATTTAACGTATCAAATATTTATTTAGCAAAAGATTAACCGGGTCACCAAGCAACCATCACCACCCATAAAAATCTGCAGTACTAAGGTCACTGCAGATGCGTTGCCTAACCTTAGGGTAAGAATATGAATAATAGAAGAGGAAGAAGGATTTAAGGAGGAAAGGAATTGGGCCTCCGGATCTCTTCACTCTCCACATAAGAAACGCAGTTACACAGTTAAATGATGCCGATATTTTGCGAGGATGTGGTATTTCTCCGGTCGAGCCAGCCCATTCATGTGGGCTCTGTGGAACCAACTACCTTCAACGGTATTTTTAAACCGATACGACGTTGAAACCTTCAAAAAACTCTTACTCTTATCTCAAAGGCCGGCAACGCATTTGCATTGCCTAGGACGGCCTTGATTGCTTTCAATCAGGTGACACGCTTGCTCGTTTGCCTTCGCATAAAAAAATGGTTCCATCGCACTTAAAATTGTTACTCATTATAAACAATATCAAAAATTATATGAATCTTATATTTAAAACAAGATCGAATAAAAGTAATACCAAGGACTATTTCAATGATTTTTTTCAATAAATTCTTGTTTCTTATAGGGTCTCGCCTACTAGCAAAGCTCTATAGCGAGTCGAAACCGTTCGGCAACTCTCACAATCACTACAATAACGTACGCATACAAATGATGCCAATTTCCCTGATGATAAGGACGAAAAAAATGTTGAAAGCGAGTCACCTTGTTTTAATCGAGGAAAAATCCGACAATTGATTGAATTCTATGCATACTTATTTCTGTGCCAGAGAATTTTGAACATGTGAGCACAAGAGATATCAGCTGAAAATGCAATTGTGCTGAAAACGATGAAGAGCATGAAAATAATCTATCGGAGTAGTTGTTCCAAGGTCTATTGTCGTATTGCATATATTTTGCAATTAAAATTGAAAAACATTTTTTCAAGAAGACTAGCAATGTTTTAATATTACTTTCCACGCGCCACAATTCTGTGGTACGTACAGAGCTATTTCCGTAACAATACGACATTAGGACCTTCAAAACACAAGCCTACATGTTTATCAAAGGCCAGCTTAGCTTTGTTAGGTTGTGCACATGTCTATGGGCGGCGTTGATTAGTTTCCATCCGCCGGCATGTATTTTCGTTTGCTTTCCTATCACAAAACGCTATTTATTTTTTATTTATAGCAACAAATCTTTCAAAGGGAAATAGAATTCCTATTTCCGAGCTCTGAAAGTCTGCTACGTAGCGATAGCGCGCGAATGTCCTGACGTATACCCGTCTCACTCTTTGTAATACGTCAAAAAGAGACAAACTAATTGTAGATGCTGTATGCAAATACAATGCTATATTGGAACATCGCGGAGGACACAGAATAATTGCTTACGTTTTACATTCAATGTCAACACCGTGACTTTAATTAAAACAAATACCTGATTCAATACGTGCTATAACTGTATAAATAATGGTTTATGGATATATTAAGATAATATGAATTACATTGTACTGTAATTACTTTGTATCGTACGGTTCAAAAATAAATATCGCTTTGACGAGTCTTCAAACTTATCCATAGCACAGAAATCAATACAAATAAAGCAATTTGTGATAAATAAATAATCAGAGATTCGGTTTAGTGGAAACTATGTTTGTATTAGATGCTATAAAAAAAGCGAAGACTGCCAACTCATTTTTTTTTTTCAATTTATTAGTGAAACAAGTCTAGACATTAACTCATAGATCGAATTGGTGTTGCAGATGTCTATAGGTGTAGCTGATTGTTTTTTATCAGGCGACATGCTATCAAGTAAGCCGAGAGTATCAGTAACAATCAAATGGCAAAGACCAACACCCAAATTCAGAATAAATATCTGCAAGTCATACATATATTTATCCCAATGCTGGAATCAAACCACGAGCTTTAACTTAGAAAGCAAACATTTCGACACTAAGCCTTAATGATTTCCGGCACAAAAACATCCATAAACAACTTTCAAATTTAATTTTATAGATTGGACTAACTTCTAGGGCAAGTGTTCAGACAAGGGAAGGATAGAAAATCATATAGAAAAATTAATTACATAAGACCATCTTCAGAGGTCTGGCAAGAGAAGACCAGATTTTTTTTCACAGCTGATATATTTCACTGCTGATCACGAACCTCCCCATTTCTGAAGGAACGGACGTTAACCCATACACACTTGTTCAACGCGGATTGGTGGGGTTGCCGCATTCGGAATGAATATCTGTAGGCCATACCCGCGACTATTGACTGGCGGGGAGCCGTGTCACTGAGTCAAATGGTCGCCAAAAAACAGATTACAGAAGGCACTTTTTTTTCAATACTGAACTATACTAATGCTACAAAAATATTTAAGATAAATGATTTATTTATGCTCAGTTACTAATATATATTGCAGTAATGGAAAACGGATCTGGCTCAGCATAATGCATTCTATTGGGTAGGTAAAATTGAGATGATTTTCAGCTAAGCCATGTCAGACTCGCTTACATAGAAAGAGGCAAAAAGGTAAAGTAATAAACAGACGAAGTTATTTCGCAAACACGCCTCAAACCTTTTATTTGAATAAAACAGTCGGCTTTAAAAAAAACATACACACAATAGGGCCCCGGCCCGGTGGATAGACGACGTATTCCATTCGTTCACGAGTAAATAACAATGTGTTTGAGTTGCAGATAGTACACTCGGGTAGACAGCCCTTGTGTAGGAAGGATTGTGAATATTCAATTCAATGTTACAAATATAACGTAAAATATCAGATCAATAGTCTATTGCTTATAATTATCTTCACATACAGCATGCCCAGAAAATAATGGGTAAGTCTGAAACATCTGCTAATTAGCACTAAAGATCATCATCATAAACGGCCCACGGCACACCACTCCTGAACATAGAAAGCGTCACCTAGCCCGATCTTGATCTTCGGCTTCACGCATCCAGTCTCTGCTAGCTACCCTGTACAGATAGTCGCACCATCTAGCAGAGAGCGTCCTACACTACGTTTGCCAAGACGCGGTCTCCACTCCAGCAGTTGTTGTAAAAAAAAACAGAACAAAATCTATATCAAGTGGTAGCTAAGTAACAATTTTTGAAAAAGATGATTTTTTCATGTTTATACTTCGGTGCACCAACAGCTAGAAAAGTAAACGAAACCCCTCAGTTTTCTGATATCACCATATTGATGACAAACTAAGATGATAAAAATACTCTCACTTCGCTTTAAAACGCTACTGCATACGAAAATTTTGCAGGGAACGCGTCGTAAAAGTGAGAGATGTATTTAGGTGCCCGTACATCACAAGCAAGTTACAACTTATTGGGCTTAAATATTTCTGCAAAGCCAATACTCCGCCTCAATTTCCTAATGCGGCCATAAATTGCTGTTATTTGAGTTTTTTCCTTCTTTAATTCAAGTAAACCAGGTATGTTTTACGTACAACTTTAATAAAATAAAAAAATATTTAGAGTGTGTTGTGTGGTTCTTTCGGTATAGAATAGGAAACATCCCATTTATTTCCCTGGGTAGTACGAAGCGACTATGAGAGCAAATACCAGGAGATGGGTCGTAATGTCCACCTTAGTACTATTTTTACTTATATTACGGCAACACCCCTCAAATTTGGTGGAGGCTTTTGACCTGTACATTTTTTCAGAAAAAAAACTACTTTGATATAAACAACCACGCAGAACAAATATTTTAATCAACCTGTATAATATAACAAAATATTATATTTACAATCAAGCTCTTTACGCTTTATTAATTGTATTAAAATATTATTGCCAATTTAAAATAACAATATACTGCCTACACATTTAACAGCGTCCTACGTAAAAGCTTTGACGAAAATATGCAAAGATTAGATATACATATACTTTAAAGAGTTTATTGACTTATACACTTTGTGCGTAGACCGCATACATGTTTTAAGTACAGCCCACGCAAGCTTGCTATGAATTCATTTAGAATATTTCACATAAAATATTCAGTTTTTAACAACGTCTGCTTAAACGATCCGAAATATTCGAGGCACTTTGTAGCGTTGTCATATTCAACCTCATAAACGGTTTGATAATTTTTCAGAGTCGTTTTTATTTTATCTTCTTTTTATTATTTTATAGCTGTGAACAGGTTAAGCTCATTTTCAATGGCTTCATTGCCAGTGTCGTGTGTACTTCAAGGCTATTTTAATGGATTACGAAGAGAAAAACAACTTTATAATGCAATATCAGCATTTTTAACTAAAAAGCTAAGTTGCAAAAAACCTTTTTATAACTAGTGGTAAAAGTTAATGTTTATGCAATAATATTCCAATTGGTAAGAGGTGGTTGATAAGACTATAAACTAAGTAGTGTAGCTTCAAAAATTGCAGCATTTGTCAAAACTGCAGACACTATCTCGTTGATGGAGTAGAATTGAAGTTCTCCACTTCTCCGTCACGTAAGTACACACGGGAATACAGAGTTCACCATCACAAGGCTTATTATATTCTCCTTTAGCTAACAGTAATTCGAGAAATGTTAACAGTGCTATTAAATTTTCTTAAAAAGCGAGAACTTTAAAAGATTCTGAAAGCAAAAAAAAATAAACAAACTAGAAGCTTTCATGAAAAACGCTCCCCCATTATAATAACACCTATATATGTGAAATGCGACGGCTCAAGTGAAATGTGGAGCGGGCGTTTAAATCAGTCTTGCATTATTTTGCAGGCCGCGTCCTATTTTACCGTCGCTGCATACAATATTAACAGTGAAACGAGCCTGTTTTTTTGTGTTTTGCTCTGTTGTATTCTATAGTTGAAAAAAAAAGATATCTAAGTACATACACATCTGGACAGACCGAACAAATAACAACCTATACTCTCGAACTAACTAACTCACAAAGATAAAGTCTCGGTAGCGAAACTATCGCTTTCATTTTCAAATAGTCTACTGGTATTAATTCTGTGTCGGTTTTGACTAGGCCATGAATATATTGTATTCAAGGTCACTAAATCTACTATTTCATTCTGATGATTGTAAAATAATAAAAAAAAATCATATAAGTAATCATTATTTGTAATTCCAAATAAAAAATATTTTAATGACAATATTAAATTATAAAATCTCAAGCTATTTGAAGTTAATCTTACACAGGCTATTTAATACAGAAGGTTAAAAAGATATCACATATAAAAGGCACAAAAAAACCACCATAAACAGGTCTAAGTACCTGCTACGCGACCGGTCGAACGACCTTGTAGTTACACTATAGACATCGAATTGAATATACCAAGGAAGAAACAAATAACATCATGATCCGAATTTAGCATGAACAATGAATGGGAATCATGTGACGTTGGGCAAAAAATTAAATTTGATACGCAAGGCTTGTCAAGCCTTGATATACGTGAAAATAAACGATTATCGTCAAACTATAACGATGACCTTATATTAATAATATCTTAATATCATATTATTGCCAATAGACCTCATATTGTGATAGTGGATCGAATCCAATTAGCCATATTTTTAGTGGAATACCAACCTCGTGAAAGCCACCAAATAAAATAAGAATATATCTGGATCTAGTACGAAGTTACGGACATTTTGGGGTGTAGTGTACGCTGAAAGTTTTTCCCGCTTTTCTATCTGCGAATAGTGTAATTTCAACTGGTTTAATTCGTCCATATTTATCAATTGGAACTAAAATAAACTTAAAAGTACGGTGGCTGTGGTGGCCGACACAGCCCGAACAGACCGCCAGTTTTTGTCACTATCGCTTTAAAAACCTCAGACATTTTGTCTGAATGCTAGGGCTGCCTCCTTTATTAGTTATATTTTTCAAATAATAATATACTTTATTAACAATCTTTTTTTAACTATTTAATATGTTAGCATAGTCGTTTTCAAAAAATTTCGACGTCAATCTATCTTATGCTTTTCTTTTCTACGTCATCACTACTACCTTTTTGAAATCGTCCCATCATCTACGATGCTGTATTCATTTCTTTCTTTTATTTTGTCTAACTCACCATTCGAACATAACTTTAGCCCATTTATAATTCCTACTTCTCTTAATCCTCTGCCCCTATCTATTTTAATACAATATTTAACAACAATGATTTTTGTTTCCGTATCCTTTGTTTCGATATTAAACATACTTCTTTCTATGCAGTGCCAATATTCCAGACACAAAACAGTTGAATGTAGGCAACGCAGTAATTTTCTATACAATAAGGTCATATTGTCACATCCACTAAATGTGGTTTGACATTTATCAGAAATCTAATAAAAGCTTCTGGCATTGAAACGTTTGAATCAATCTGATACAGCGGTTTGTGGTGTACCACAAATCTCTCTTTACGTTATCATTGAAGTTGAAACTTCCGTGTGTAACGTGTTATTTCGTATTGCAAGCACATAATGATTTAAATTAATTGATTACAGATATTGACAAATCTAACATACATATGAAACCTGATTACTGAAAATGAATAATACAAAAACGATAAATAATGTATAAATACATAATTTTGAAATATTTGACTTCGCAATTTCGAGGGAAATGGAAATTGCTCCATCAACAAGCGCTGAGCACTTGAGTTACGAAAGAGACGGAATTTTGAAAAGCATTTTAGTACGAATCTAATTCCAATACTAGTTGTCTTATTTTAAACAAAACATTTGCAGCAACTTAGCTAGTCAAGAACTGAATCAAAATACGCCATGTTTCATCATCGCTTAAGTCATATCAATACTGACAGTAATGACATAAATCAATGAGTCAACAGTGACTGTGTGTGACATTACACACTGACATACGTTCATTCTGCATCAGTTCATCGAACGATAAACACAAAACAATACTGAGAACGAAACCGGAACTCTTATTAAAAATAATCTTTTGTAAGGTTTTGTAATATTTTAATACTTTAGCTAACTTTTTACTGTATTTTACACGCTGGCAGCACTATTTTATCAGATTTTATCAGAGTCTATTTTAACAGATTTTAGTTTTGCCACAGGGCAACACGAATTCTGACTGTTAAAAAACGAAAAAAATAAGAAATGGACGGCAGTCTGTTTTGACGGTTGAACCGTACGGTTGTGATAAATTGTAGTAAGCGGTGTACTGTTGGATACTTATAAATGAGTCGGTTGGCTAATGGTTATTTTTAAACGGAGGAAATAAATTTGATATTACGATAATCGTTGGAGTTTTCATCTGTTGGAGCCCTTACTTCTGAAATTAATGGTTATTGTTAAACGGAGGAAATAAATTGGATTTTACGATAATCGCTGGAGTTTTCTTCTGTTCGAGACCTTACTTCTGCGATTCATTTACACTTTTAATACTCATTATTTATTTTAGGGGGGGGCTCATATTTTAAATAAAAAAAAGAAAAAACTTTAACAGTATTTACTAAAGCAGATGTAGATCGTGTCATTTATGATTGCAATAATTTAAATGTACCACAATAAAAGTTTTCCTCACGAAATCGGACCAAATGTAAAAGGAATTCAATCTATTCATAATTTGTGTATTTTTTCTTTAATTTTTAGACGATTGTATTACATACAGTGTTGCCTAAAAACATAAACAAAACAAAATTTAAATATTTTCTTTGATGTAGAAAATGCCTTACAGAATAAGCAAATAAAAAATGTTAAATGTTATAATATTGACATAATGCTTTTTGAGACCATTACGGATTATTGTTTAGTTATCTCATTTTGCCTATTAACAAAAATTTAGTATAATACGATTCTTACTTAAGTTCTACACAAGATAAACTGGTTTATGCAACCCATAGACATAAAAATATAGATCTAATATGTTAATATTATTTTATTTAAAACAAGAATGTAATTTAATCTAAGATCTTATGGCCTTTTGAATATAATACTGAAACTAACAGGCAATGCGCAACTTTAACCAGTAAGTATAGATACAAGTTTGCATAGCAATTAAAAACATATATACATATGTTTATATATGTATGGTTTTATAAAGTATGTATTGTTATGTATATTATTATTATATTTTGTTGTTGTACACTTATTTCTATCCTCACAGCTTATCTTATTTCTCTTTCACTCCTGGATTTGCTGGAAGAAAATTCAATTTTGAGTTAAGCTCGCCCTTGTACATCTTCTTTCCTTTTAATTCTTGTATTTCCTGTTTTGTGTACAATAAAGTATTAAATAAATAAATAAATAAAATAAAAACGTTTTGATTCATCCCTTAATATATTAATAAACTTTATTTCAGGACTAGCCCATATATCGTTAGTAACAATCTTTCTTATAATCTAGTGTTAGTAAAATTACAAAATTTTATAAAAATAAATTTACTATTTAAAAACATTAAAATATTATTACAAATTTCAAAATAACAATATATGTCTTAAGCCTAAAGGGATGAAATTTCAAAAATTTGATACAAATTGTTACTTTGAAATAAAATTGCACCTACACCAACGTAGGTCCAATTTGAATATTACCCGGGAATGTAACCCGCGACCAGTGATTTCACCACTGAGACAAAAAGATCTTCAAGAGGACATTGCAAACACACTATTTTCACACACACACGTTTAAATTAATTGCGAAACGGAGAGAGAGCGGTGTAACAAGTTGCATTTTCATTTGTCATTAGCCGATAAGGATTTCTTTAAGTAGACGAGTGTTTCATAAAAGTGCTGATAAATATTGCATAATCAGTAGTTGCAGAAAAATAATATAATCCCTTTTTTTTTTGCACCCATGCCGTGTCTATAGAGAAAAATTCAACTTTATTATTACTTGATTTGATGCTTTAAAGTTTAAAATAATTTTTAAAATATTTAAAAAGTTTAAAATATAACTTTAATAATTTTTTGATAAATTAAACTATTGACTGACCATTGACTCCGCGAGCAGAGGACCCCCCCACTGAGCCAATTGGTCGTCATCAATTAAAGTTATATTTTTTTTCCACAGCCCACATATGTCCCACTGGTGAGCACGAGTCTCTCCATTTGTGCAAGAACGCACTTAAACCCACCACGCTTATCCAATGCGGATTGGTGGGGTTACCAGACTCGGAATAGGCTACATTTTAGTAGGCCATACATATATTTATTCCGATGCGGGGATCGAACCTTATAAAGTTATATATGAGTGTTAAATCCTGTCGTTTTCATTTCGATTTTTGCACAGAAATGTTTCAATCAATGTCCGGTATAACAATGTGCAGATTCAGCACTGTCAGTGTCAGTCAAACGTCGTCGGGGCGACAGAGCGCAAAGAGGCGTGGGCAGTGTTAATCACACGAGCAACTAACACATGCGTCACTTTGTTAAACAAAGAGCATTAGTCGTTTGTTTCTCTATTTTTTTTTTAATTAAGTTCTAAGATTTACAACTGAGGGAATTTATATAAATATGTGTAAACAAAATATTTCATATTTTATTTAAACGCCACTGAAACACTGTCTGTGACACTGAAAACATTGTAAGTTTACGTTTTTTCGTGATATGTGAAATATAGAAAATAGAAAGACAATGCTAATTAATTACTTATAGGTTTAGAGAAATATGCTTTAAATGTTGTTTCTTTTTTCAGGTAAGATAGAGTTTAAAGGTTCATAAAATAATGTGTACATAATACCATTTTACTTTAATGTGTACATAATGCCAAATTGTGAAATATAAACTTATAATGGTAACTTCGTAGCCAAGCCAACTTTAAGCTAATTCTAACACAACAGTTGTATTACATTTCCCTATAGTTTTAACATTTTTGCAAGTATTTGTCGTAATTGAAAACATAACAAGCCCCATGAAACATCCGCACCGTTTACCTCGGCGCAAAGCCCACAATTTACGTTCCTACACGATCCCCGGGATGGAATTGACCCGTACATTGAGCCATAATTTACGGTGCAAAGCCCCTAACTGTGCAGAGGTAAGTCAATTGATCACCACGCGCTTCGCCACACAGGTAGCGGAGCTTAACTCTGTGTGGTAAGGTTGAAAATAATAGGTTCACAGGTCAAAATGCATTTTACATTATAATTATAAAAAATAAGGTAACAATTCTACTTATTGCTTTGTTATTTTCTAGCCTCTGATACCTTAAAACATTGATTCCTATGCAATGCACACAAATTACACCCAAATAAATCATAATCAATTTTAAACAATGAGCTAAGCGTTCTTTTTATTTACATGTTTATCAAGAAGCAATAGCGATACTTAACTAGAGATAGGTGTCTCACAAATAAACGATTTCGTACAAGCATTCGAAATAATGAACGTACATGTTTGGCAGAAAAAATTTTTAATATAAAATGTATGGATTCAAATCGTTTACAAATTACGTTCTTTTAACCGAGTGAAACTATCCTCATTCTATCTGTAGTTTGTTTATTGCCTAGCGTCGTGATCTTGTAATACAAAGCGACAAATCTGCATCCTTCGCTGATTGTTCTCAGCATGATACATCGCGCTAGATACTTTCGTGTCTACCGTTTACTGTAAGCTTTTCCGGGTTCTCGTAGAGCTTTCATGTAATATGGCCGAAGTGTTGGACAGTCTATGGAACACATTGAAAAGAATAAGGAGCAATTGCCTCCAAAGAGTGTTACAATGACACATTACAGCTTTTAGTAGGAAAATGTGGCGCCGTATTATTTTCAACCTGCGAATTATTGCATATCGTTTGTATGACGTATTAAAAACTCGTTCAGTTTGCTTTCAAACAACACCTGTTCAACAAGTCTGTTTATCGAAAAAGAACATATTTGTATTATTTCGAGTGTAATGGATAAAAGTTATTCTGCATATATTAGGGTTTATCTTTAGAAGGCCTCCATTATCCTTGTGCGACCTAAAACAAACTTTGCATAGGACAATGTTTACTAACCACTCATTAAACAATTTGAAACAGTTAAGTTTACTATTGAAAGATAAAATGTTGCACACAATACCGCAAACGAATAAATTGATATTGAAGGTACTTTCATAAGTCCTATCTCTGGAATAAGATCTTTCCAATTCGTCTCCTTTCTTCATAGGGATTAAAGACATTTATTTTTCTTTACATTTTACTTATTTTTCACATGCCCTAGTCATAGTTTCACTGAAATGGCAACGATTTGAGGTGCCTTGGAAGGGTGCTCTGGAAGGGTCCAAGTAAGTCCAAGTAGTGCGCTGGCGTAGAAAGAATGATGAAAACTATACAATATTTCATTTGAGTTACACAATACAACGGTGTACTTTGTATTTAAACACAACGAACACGTAGCAGACGAAAGGATCAGACGGTTACGTGAGAACACGTACTGTCCAGGGACGACCTTAGAGCAAAGCAACCGTTTACATTGCAGTCGCTTTGAATTTTAAGAACAAAATAGAATTAATTGTTATTTTCAAAGATTCCATCAGGTTCCATTTTCTTAGTTTTAAGGGGCAAAATAAAAATAAACAAGAAAAACAAAGTACACTTTGTTTGCCCTAAATAAATGTATTAATCCGCTGGGGTTCTCGACATAAAATTGCATCACCCCAATTCTTCCCTCGAGTGTCATATGGGACGACTATGGAAGCAAACGTTACACCAGTCTCGGACATTACAGCAAGACCCCACAACGGAGGAGGCCCATCTCTGTTAGTTGACTGTTACGTCTTGATATGCCTTGATACGCTTTGTTATGACGATATTAAAAGTGAGTGATGTAAAGAAAACTCCAAAAATTATTAATTGATTACCTATATAAATAACATTATGGACTCTATGTATATAACAATATTATGTACACCTGAATTCTTTTTAATCAATAAAACGATAAAAATATGCAAATTCAAAGAAGTTAAGTCTATAATTCATAAATATAATATTTCCGCTTTCGTAAATGTGTTCCCTTAATGGACACAACTTCTCCATTGAACGCTACGGCTCAACTTTAAGGATTATGGAAGTTAGTTAAAACGAGGGCTTTACCCAATAAGTGGAAACTAATAACAAAACTGGGCAAGGGTCTCAGTTTATATAAAAGCTCTACGCTTTAGAAAATATTCTACTAAATCGTTCACTTTGTTAACTATTTGGAAATAATAGGCATTCATTAATACGTCTAAATAATTACATATATATACGTTTTGATAGTGGTAGACCCATGACAGCACATATGGGTCCGCTCGACCATGTAAGTAATCTCACAACCTCACAGAATATCGGCGTAAAATGACTACAATCAAAAGGCAGGCACGCATCTGAGATGACTCCGGCATTGTAGCCACTAGTTTTTACACCGTGTCATGGACAATTAAAAATTAGACAATTGGCTAATTTTATTAGAAATGGAATTGAACTTTTATGGGTCTAAAGTAATGCCATTCTTATAATTATGTTCATTCAACACAACAACGACAACAATAATCTAAAATAAAAACCAAATTGACCAAACAACATACCCAAGTAACTTGATTAAAGGAAATCTCCAAGGAACGGAGGAAGCCTTGCTGTAGTCAGAATTGTATTCTTGGATCCTTTACTTGATCGAATTAGATGTACACGGAATGGTTATAATGACACAGGTATGGCGGGCATCGATCTGCTTGTAAATAGAATTACAGTTTTAGTAACAAGACGTGGAAAAGAAGCAATGTCTCAGTAGATGAATTGCTTAATACCTTTGGGTTTATTAACAAAGGTTCGAGGTAACATAGAGTGAAATAAGAAAAGAGATATTGCATCTAAGCAAAGGGAGGTTTCGTTTTTCAGTGGGCTTTATATTTTCATGTTATTTTCTTGTACCTATTATATCATAATAGTGAAAATAAAATTTTTATTTGTCTCTTATCCTTTTAAATCAACCTTTTGTTATTTCGTTGTTTCTATTGTAATAGACCTTCTCAAGTCAATCTTTGTTCTTTGTCCTTCGTTGCTTCATTAAACATTTTTTTAAATAGTAGATATATTATCTTTATACTATAATTCACTATCTCGAAATGTGGATGATGATGATTAATTGATGACAAAGACTATCTTTGTATTTTCACTTTTAATATAAAGATATTTATACGTCAGTCGCCAAGATTTTTTTTGCAATACATAATTTAATATTCAAAAGAATATAACATATGCTGTTTTTTATTAAAAAAATTACGAAAGACATGAAACTTATTCTAAATTACAATTTTTAAATGTTTTAATTTGATATACTAAATTTTAAACTACAATAATATTTAATAATAACAAAGTATAAACCCAGGCTACATAAAATTCTGACCTTACGGGAGCCAAACACAAATTAAATGCACAATGAGCATCCAACGTAAACAAAAAAGGGTTTTCCATTTTGTTTTAAATTTACTATCAAATGCACAAATAAAATTGCAAATACTACGT
Source organism: Baronia brevicornis (assembly GCA_031353405.1). Classification (NCBI taxonomy): domain Eukaryota; kingdom Metazoa; phylum Arthropoda; class Insecta; order Lepidoptera; family Papilionidae; genus Baronia; species Baronia brevicornis. Next base: position 111,855 of record JASFAT010003325.1, on the reverse strand, counting down.
CGCTCGAGAAAGTAAAAACAAGTTCAGTCTTACAATTTCGTTATCCGAAGGACGTTCGATCGCCCATTCAGACTCGGTTCGCGACTCCTGTGAAACAGGTTCCACGGTGCTGGTCCGGCTATCAACTTCGAAGGTTTAAATACCACATGTATTTATTTTACCTCCGCAATAAATATCCGTACACAGACTTTGTATTTTCATCTATAAAATTTATATCAAAAAAATCTGTAGAACAAGTCTGAACTACTTTTACACATTTTTTTATGAATTATCGTTTTTTTGTAATAAAGATTTGTTTTCAAATTTATTTACTACGAAGTTCAAATCATGTCTACACATTTAAAACGAAGGTCGAAAACGCTTCTGTGACACTTCTGGGAGGCGCTATTGGAGATGTGTATGGGCAGCGTTAGTTGTTTTTATTTTCGATATACGAGTCTATTTGCGATATACGAGTTAGTTAATGTTCTTATGCCACAAAATAAGAAATGTCAACTTATCATCTTTCTCTCTCCTATTTTACTCTTTAAAAAGGTAGATTACAAGGCAAATACCACAAGTCCACTTGACAAGAAACTTCGATACATACATATAAAAACTTATCGACGCGTTATCCCACAGGGTACAACCCGTAAAATCTCGGGTATCGACCAAAGGAACAACGATATCTTGCCTGACCTACATACGAAAGACAATACCATCGGTATTATACATACACATACTAATTTGTACACATAAATTATACTAATTTGTATCGAAAATAATATATTTTCACCTAACCATGACTAAAGTCAACTGTGAGTGAACAAACGTAGTAATAGTTATTCAAGTATGTTGTATAATTATACTATAATATTTTTTTTTAATTAAGGAACTGATGAATGTTTATTTAAAATGAAAGCCGTGAGTTGAGAAAATAATAAAAATGTAACTAATATTTAAAATAAGAATCTAATCTTTCTAATCTAATCGTTACTTAGGAAACCATTACTAGCAATAAGACCACCCTTTGTGTACACATAATATTATAATTAATTATTGTAATTGATTTGTTTCTTTCTAGGATACAATAAAGAATATTGTTTTTATTTATGTAATATATTAATAAAAACAATATTATTTTATAGTTAAAATAATATCAAATGTAATCTAAATGCAATGTAGTATTAGACAACTTTATTGTATACTATTTCTTAATATTGACAAACCGGTCCGTTCAAATAAGACCCATTTTTAACTCTGAACTCGTAACACATAATTAAGGAGAAAACAATTCGTCTTCATGCGTTACGTTATTGCCGATGTTAGTCAGTTCAATTTTTAAACACTTTAGGTCATTTGTCTCAATTAACATGGACATTCATTCCAGAAGTCAGGTCAAACAGGACAAAGTTCACTTTTAATAGTGTACTATCGATTTACATAAGTCAACTAAAATAAGGAAAGTTCTTTTGCTTGCAAACTGTTCTGATTCGTATTGAGTACTTTTATAGACAATTATATTGTCATATAACTAGAACAAAAAATCAATCAATATTATTTTAAAAATATATTATTAATAGTCGCTCGACATTCCTGTACTTTACCTTTACCAGTAATGGGATATATATGTATATGGACTGTACAAAAATAAATTTGTTCTAAAACACAATTTAAATAAAATTAACATATATAACGATGATATATACATATTTATTATTACGTAAAAAATATTGTAAAATGGTCATCAAATTAAAATATTTAAGTTTTATTTGCAAATGTAAATAAATTAACTAAAGAATAAATTTGATATAAAATGGTATACGATATTAAAAAATAAAAAATCACATAGCAAGTTACATCGCGTTAATAGAATTAGGCGGCCATATTGGACGTTTACGCGTTGAATTTAAATCGCGTACTAGATTTGAACTTCAAACGATCATACATACATACATTATGCATGTCTCACTCGCAATACAGACGGAGCGCGCAGACGCTGTCAAAGGAAATGAAACAATGGTAATGATTCTACATTAAACGAAGAGGGGCCGATAATTGATACCAAAAATAAACCCATCAACAAGTGTTAAGCGGCTTCCACGTGTACCCACGTCACATGTCCGCTTTGTATCCTTGTGAAGAGCCTGTGACGTGGCTGATAGCGGTACAGAAATCCTAAATTTAAACCTGTATTTTTATAAATGATCTTTGATGACAAACGAATTTCCCCGTATGAACATGATGAGGATAATAAATTAAGAACTTAATTTTATTATTACCATGTATGGTTAATTTGTATACTAAAGAGGACCCATAACAGGAGAGTTTTAAAAAATATAATAGTATTGAAACAACTGCGTTTTTTTTTCTTTTTAAACAAATAATGGCAGAGGTATGTTTGTATTCACGAATGGGGTGGCTCTACCGGGTAATTATCTCACCCTGATAGAATATCAGAGTTAAGTGGTAGCATTTTATTGTGTTATCCTATTTTATACGGCGAATGCAGGGATGCGGAGACTTAATTCCTTTCGCCTTCTTTATTTTTTCTTCCCCTACCATTCTCTTCTTCTCCTCTTAATCCTAAGTTAGGCAACGCACCTGGAGTGTCTTTCGTACAGTGTCCTGTCATTATGTATTACAGATGTCTACGAGTGGCTGTTATTGGTTACCATTAGATGACCCGTTTGCCTACCTAATTTATAGAACACAATCCTGTAAAAAGAGCAATTAAATCATATTTATTTGACGAACTGATTATAATTTGAAATACATATAACAAAATTCTAAATCCTAGTAGAAGTTACCTTAATACAAAATCCAATTCCTTGAATCAAATCCATTGTGAGCAATGTTAAGTAGATCAATGAATATTACGCTTTGAATTATTCTTCAATTTTCCTCAACACAATATTGGAAGCGCTTACGTCGGTATGCAATGAACCACGTGGTCAATGTGAATATGGAAATTTCCTTATGCTTTAATAAACATACCTATAGACAAGAAAAATACTCATAACATAATACATAAACAGCAGCTGCATGCAATGACATAGAATAAATATCGTAGACGTGACAGAAATAAAGAAGTGAGGATGAACGTGAATGAAACACGATAAAATGGTTTAAATGAATGGTTTAATACAATATAAATACTGTATTTATTACCACAAACCAATTTGTAAAGCAGATAGAAATTAAGCCATTGTTCTCAGTTCTGATAATAACCAACATCACACGTATGTATATAAAACCATGATATCATGAGTATAAACTTCAAATGTGTTTCTATCATTTTAATAATTTAATATGACATAATTTAATTTCGAATTGGATATGAAAACATCACGAAATATTAAAAAATTATCAAAGCGACACAAAATATCTTAATATACCACCGCCTTATAAGGTAAAACAACTAATAGAATTACAGTTTTTAACATGGAATTTTACATCTCATTAACTTCCCTTATCAGCGATACAGATATGAGACTGTATGTATGCGTAGTGATAATAATTTTATTGTGTAGTTTTGTTACGTCTGTCGTATGGCGTATTTACAAAACTGAGATCAACTGAAAATTATCTTTTCCCACTTACATATTTGTGAATATAAAGGATTTTACAGTAACACCCCGGACTTACGCGATAGGTGGCACCAACCGTTATCCGTGTAAGTCGAATTCACGTCATACAAAATATGTTTAATTGGGACCGGAGACTAAATAAAATAATAATTTAGGAAATAAATGTGAAAGTAAAAAAATCGTGTAACTCCGAATTCGCGTATGTCGAGGAAGCGTAAGTCGGGTGTATTACTGTGTTATATTTAGATTGAAAAACATTTTTCCACACAGTACAAACTTCCAGTTAAATACCGCTTTTATTCCAGCAAGCTTTAGAGACCAATGGAAAGATAAAATGGACGGTTACATTTTATATATTTGTTTTTAAAAAAAATTGTGTCCATGGGTGTCTAGCGGTAGAATTAGGTTTTCCACCTTAACTATCACTTTCAAACAAGGAATATTCGACCATATTTATATATGATATTAAGTCGATTAATCGCTGTTTGAAAGTAGTGGTTAAGGTTGAAAAACAATTTCTTCTTCCGGATACCGTATATAAAATGTACCAGCCGTAACAGTTCAACACTGGACATTAAGCTACCTCGTAATTGAGGGGAACTAATATAAGTACTATGCCTGGGGGGTTGCCCAGATGGGCACTATGGAAATGAACCGGCCATGGGAGCAAATTCCAATAGATATTGAAATTTACTCCCATAGAATTAAATGAGATAGCTGTATTCTTTACCAGAGACCAAAGCAAAATATTGTTTTTTTTTTTTCTAGAAAGAAATAGCACATCTAAAACTTTCGTATTCTTGAGGCCAATGACTATAATAGCGGACTACAGATATGTAAGTACGCAACACAGTCGTCTGATTAATTAAAATTCAACAATGACGACGGATCAACTTGCAACTCTAACCGTGTGCGTATTTGCATTCAAGGCTGAACCGCTACTCCTAAGTATAATTGTGTATCTTCATTGTCATAATAAACACAAACTAAAATAAGCGAAGCCTATTTTTGTATTTATAATATTATAATTGGCTCAGTGGCGAGGGCATCACTGTACGGAGTCAATGGTCACGGGTTCGATCCCCGCATCGGAATATATATATATATATATATATATATATATATATATATATATATATATATATATATATACGTATGGCCTACAGATATTTATTCAGAGCCTGGTAACGCCGCCAATCCGCATTGAACAAGCATGGTGGTTTAACGTTCATTCCTCCAGAAATGGGGAGGCCTGTGCTCAGCAGTGGGACATAGATGAGACGTGGAAAAAATATATATATCAAAATACTAATACTCAAATAGCGCTCAAGCTGGCGCTGGCGAGCTCAAGTTTGTAATTTTGTATAGAACAAGAAAACAAATGAGCAAGCGTGTAGCATTATGGAAAGCATTCAAAGCTGCTCATAGGCATTACAGAAAAGTTGCCGAAATTTGAGAAATGTGTAGTTTCTAACAACGACGTGTCGTTTCGGAAATAACCGTGTTGTAACTCGTCCTTTTCTACATTTCTCTTGAATACCATTGCTGTATTCACTAAGAAATTCAAAATTGACGACCGATCTACATATTTTAAATACATTTAAAATTGAAATTTAAGTGTCGAGTTAAATATATTCCAGATACACTTGGTTGAAATAAAATACAGTGCATTCACTGAATAAATTGACCTTCGTAGGTCAGTCAGTTAGGAACTCCTTGTTGGCATCGAGCGGTAGAGAGACTCGCGTGTATGTTCACAACATAAAAAGTTTTTTAATCGAGATATTTTCACAGATCATCGTTAATTAATTTCCACATCATCGCAGCCATATTCCCTTCGTAACCATAGTGTTCTACGTGGGCAGGTTGTTAAGCCACCACACAACAAAAAGAAAATCCCGCGAAAAATCGTCGGCCCAAAAACAGAAACCGCGTGGGAGCTGGGGAGTCCTACAGAATGCAGAAATCGAAGAGCTTGTGTCTGATGCCAACATAATCGGAGAGAAAGGTGCATAAACTCCGTTAGTTCGGTATCCTTGAGAGGATAGAAGAGAATCGTGCGGTCAAAAGGGTCGGTCGCCCTAGCTATCGATGAAGCGACGCAGTAATCGCTGATCTGAAAGAGCTTCGGACAGGCAATTGGCGTAGCAGCACATAGCAGATGATATTTAAAATCGAACAAGCTGTGTTCTATCGTAAAATCAATTCCTAACAAGCTTCTTACTCTGTCTACAATTACAATAGAATACCTATCAGGTCGTTTCTTTCAGTCTACATTTTTTTAACAATTTTCGTTAAAGCCAAAAAAGACTATACTAGATAAACCTTGTGATTATTCAACCTAAAACCGATCCTCTATTGATGTTCAAATAACTGGAACATTTAATGTTTAACAAATTTCTAAACAGTCTATGTATTTTATTCAGTATAACGCTGATTAGGTTTTCACTAAGGCGAAATATGGAAAATAATTTTCGACGAGCAAAATTATTTCACACAACCTAAAATCTGCTTTTCAATGTCAGTATAATCAAAGATTAGTTAGGTGAGAATATTCAGCTTATTTGAAACGTTAAAAAACAATTTGGACGGCATTTAAGAAACTTCAAGTCTCATCTCGTCTCGTCTCCGTCTCAGAATCCGAAGACGAAACAAGTGGATCCTGCCTGTACTTTTGATCGGTGTCAAAAGTATGAACAGTTATCCGTCTGTTTCACAAGCTGCTTGAAATACACGTGTTATAGTAGTACTGCAGTGGAAACCTCGTCTTGGGAAACGTAGACAGAGACGTCCAGCTAAATGGGTAGTTCAAAGATCGGTGTAAGTGGCGCATGGGGATGCCAGAGGACTACCGTACGCTGATAATGATGATGATGAAAAAAGAAATTTGACAACAAAAGCCTAGACAATGTTCTAAATTCAAAAATGATGAATTTTGTTAACTTTTAAAGTTAATAGAAGTTGTGGAAGGCGTACATAAAGCATTACACACGAAATTAGAGTATAAGGCTGAAAGCAGCCTATCCCATCTCGTCTCCCGCGGGATATATTTTACCTACACAACGCAGGCCGTCCGTGACTGTTGTGTGTACCTACTTCAATGCAGCTATGAACGTCTGTTGCGGCAAAACACATACACAACATACGTAGACTTTCATTGTACACGTTCAAATTGGATCTAGACGAGCCGTCTGTTGAATATTAAAGTTAACGTCTCCCTTTAGGTAAAGGCGAACGATTTATTAAAATGTGATCACTTATGTTTTCGAGTCGTAAATTTGATTTGTTTTTTTGCATATTGAAATTGATATTTGCATGACAATGCAAATAATCTGTATTACAATAAGTAGAAAATCTTAAAGGAGACTTTAATGTAATTATATCGTTCAAAGATCTCTGGAGAGGCCTATGCCCGGAGTTTCTCTGGTAAATATGATTTGTGCAGGAAGGCTAGCAGAGTCTTGATGCGTGAAGAATGAAGAGAGAAGAAAAAAAATTGTACTATAATAAATTACAGCACCACAAGAAAGATAACATTTTAAAATTACGTAAAAATCTATAATATGTTGGGGGATAGATATTCTTTGTAGGTCAGAGAAATAAATACTGAATTTGAAGAATAAAATGTATAATAATAATAAATACACTCCCAATAAGAATGATAAAAGAGTGCGTTCGCGTGACAAGGGTTTTGATAACTCTGGGCTGGTCCGCGCGCAGTCTTTAACATTGGCTAGTCATATGACAAAGTCTATACCGACTACCGACTTCATCGTTATTGACCAGCCAATGATGCAAGCGATTGAATGCTTGTACGTGAGTATGTATAAAGAAAGTAAAAGTACCCCACAAATCTATTATTAAGCCTAGACCTGTGGTCCGACGGAAGGTTGATAAGAAAAATTTATTCTCGTAATCAGAACTTAAATCTCCCAATTTTCCCTGGAGAGCAACACAAATACTGTGCAATATTTATTGAAATGGATATCCGACGACACCGATTTGGAACAAAGGAGCCCTCGCAAAGCCATCGTTGACCTCAAAGTGTCACAGATCCGTAGCGATGCTGTACCTGAAAAGGAACCGTCACAAACACGTCTCCTTTATAACCATCCTATCTCAGAGTAACGAAACAAGTAGGGTTGTAACGAGTAAACTCGGTTGAAAATGTAACAAAAAATACATGACAAATGAAATTTAAATATTAATATATATATATATATATATATATATATATATATATATATATATATATATATATATATATATATATATATATATATATATATATATATATTATATATATATATATATATATATATAAATCATTTTAGCTAATAACATACTAAAAATAATAATATTATATAGGTATATTATATTATTTACGTATTTTCCGAAGACTATTTTACTACCGTGTTTAACGGAGAGGCACTTTAAGAAGGAGAAGTGATACATAACTTTTTAAAGAAAATACTATAGCTAGTATTTTCCTTACTTTCACCGCGGGCTTGATGAATAATTAATCCATATTGAATAATTAATACACTTTACTACGATTAGACCCGAAAACAAATCTGGCGAGGTATAATTTAGGAAATTAATGACAAAAGAATCAGTTTTGATGAAAAATATGCACTTGACATTTACGTAAGTAAAAACACTAGAATTTTCTATGATGAAATTCGTTTCAAAAAACGCACAACGCACTTTAACTTAAAACATACAAGTTTTTCCATTTACTCACGCAACCATTATCGCTTTTACCATAGGGAATGCTCCTAATTTCGTTGTAATTTTTTCTATAATCATTTAATTCAACATTTATTTAGTGAAACAGGAACAAGATTAAGATTCGCTTGGACGAATATCAGACGGTTGAGATATCGAAACTATAAAGACAGAATTAAATAACTTACATTTCATACAAAACTACCGTCACGTCGTTCACCTAACACTACTGTGATACAAACGTTATTATAATGTATTTGTATTGCAATGAACTAAGGATATAATTGCTCGGAATAATTTCTGACGCTAAATTCGAATACCCCAATAGTCGAAGAAAAGAAAAGTTTCATCTTTACCATCAGGATGAATGATAATACAATCCTTGCGTTTTTCTCGTATGTTAAAACTGTATACTGCGTTTTTGCTCGTAAAAACTGTCAACTGCGTTTTTGCTCATAAAAACCGTTTTTCAAATATGTGGTTTACGTACACCGATTCGACATTGGAACCTTCAAATAAACAAACCTACACATTTCTCAACGTCGACAACGCGTCTGCAATGTCTAAGGTGTCGCAGGTATCTACGGGCGGCGTTAATTGCTTACCATCAAGCGACACATTGGCTCTTTTGCCATAAGTTCATCATCATTAATCATAAGAAATACATTTAAATGAAGTTTAATGTAAGTTCAACCCTAGCCACGTAATGCGAAATTTGTCCGTTGGAAAACGAGAGCTGAAATGAGAACAGTGCTAACCCGTTGAATGTAGATGACACTACAAAAAGGTTCGCAAGGGAATCTTCTTAGGCGAGAAAATTTTACACTGCAATTACGTTTTTGTGGTATTTCAGATAAGAACGTTATTATAAACTTGACCACACATATGGTTAGATATTGCAAGAGGAAAAGGTTTTGCACGACATAAGCATTTGGAGCTGCCCACGGTCGCGGATTCGATCCCCGCATCGGAATAAATAATATGTATGGCCTATATTTATTTATTCCGAGTCTCGTAACCCCGCCAATCGGAATTGGACAAGCGTGGTGGGTTATTGTCCGCTCCTGTACAAATAGGTCCATGTCCAACTGTAGGGCATATAAGAGTTTTACATAAACCAATACGGAGTAAAACATTTCCACGCACCTCCGGTTCCAAAGCACCGCTGGAAGGTGTTTCGAAACCGATACGACACTGGAACTTTCAAAAAACAAGTCTTCACTTTTCTTAAAGACCGGCAACGCTGAAATGCCTATGGCACTTCGGATATCTATGGGCGGCGTTGATTGATTTCTATCAGGTGACAGCCCTGCTAGTTTGCCTTCCTATTCCATAAAAAATATCCCCAAGAATATCCCGAGTAGGGTTTGTAACGAAATCAACAAAAAGCATAAGGCTGGCCATAGACCATTAGGGCGTCGCATGTGAAGACCTTCTACGGCCGTACACCATAACCGGACAGTCGGCAAGATCGCTATTACGTATTCCAAGCGACATGCTCGTTGAGACGCCTCAATTCGCCGTGCATACTCATATCATATACGATAGTTTATATAGAAACATTTTTTTACAAAAGCTAAAATTAATACCTTAATAATATTATAATATATAAAGCAAAACAAAAAGAAAATAAATTTAATGTACAAGTGTCATAAAATGGTTCATGCTCAGCGTATGCCAGGCATTCTATTGGAGGACCTGGCGCTGGTTTTCAGGAAGAACCAATGTGGTCAGATCGCGAATCACACACAGTGACTTGCATAATTAATTGCTTAATACATTGCAAAATTTGGCTCCCTTTAAGAATCTTAAACCGATATCAAGAACTGCGAACTCTCAGTGGCACACAGATCTCAACGTAAAAACATATTCCAATTTGAATAATGACGTTAATTGTTATACTATTATAATTGAATGTTTGATTAAAAAAATTTAAGTATTGCAGAACTTTCAGGAATAAAAGAACCTTATTATCAAAGACGATTAACCAATTGTTGGCAATGCAAGAAACGCATCTACAAATATACTGCTTCAAAATGACAATTGCATTACTTACGTTGCGTTAATATTGTTGAAAGACACAGTACAGACATTGCGTTTTGTTATTACCAAAGTTAAATAAAGTTCAACTAATATATTTGAAATATTTATAGAAATAACACATCAAGTCTCCATTTTGTAATTTTAATAGCAAATAGCAGTAAAATCAAAAAGTATGACAGTCAAAATAGCCATTACCAGAGATTTCAGTGCAATGCAAGGCTAATTGAATAGAAAAACTTTATTTATGACACCCTTTTCTTACAATAACTTAGATCCTTAATAATATTATATATACAAATAAATACACAAAACAAAAAGAAAATAATTTTAATCTAACGAGTGTCATAAAATGGTTCTTGCTCAGCATATGCCGGGCGCACTATAGGAGCACCCGGCGGAAAATTCAATTATTGATATTTTCAATTGTTGAAATGGATACTCATCAGCAGAAGATATATTACTACAATACGATAAAATATTGTTCCTCAAAATTAATTTAAAACATGAAACACAGAATAAAATTTAAAAAATGTACTGCTATTTTTTTAATTCGTAAAGGCGATTTGTAAAACTGAGCTGTGTTATCGAGTTGTAATGAAATTTTTTTATAATCATTAAAAAGCTTTATTAATAAATGTTTTATAAACTTTTTAATGATTATAAAAAAATTTCGCGAAATTGAAATCCGCAAGACGCCGGTCCAACCTGAACGTGACAAAATAAATTACAAACCACGTGAATTCGGTATTCAAAACCGCTTTCCGCGAACGTGACGCGCTAAACACTTGCCCTCCGCATGCAATCTCCAAAGAAGAATGATCGAGGAGCAAAACACTGGCACGATAAAATCACTGGCCGCAAACAATGCACTTTAAAAATCAAGCACAGATTCAAATGGCACGTGCGATTCGAAATTTGAATTTTTGTTCGTCGAACGTGCAACGCTTCGGCGTGGCAGTACGCGACTGCCGCAACCGGCGCGCGGTCGCTCAGACAGCGTAGGACAGAATTCTAATACTGCTACTGCTTTGAACGAATATGTAGAGGTATAATTTGAGATTGGCGTGTCTTTTGGAATAAATAAAATCTATTTATTTTTAGGTACTGACTGTTAGTTTCACTGTACATAATGTAAATGTTATTGTTACCTGAATAATAAACTATATTAACTTGTAAGAACTTAAACTACTATTTTTTTTATAGGATAGGAGGGCAAACGAGCAAGCGTGTCGCCCGATGGAAAGCAATCAATGCCGCCCATAGACAACCGCGACACCGCAGGAGTCGCGGAAGCGTTGCCGGCCTATCAGGTATGTATAGGCTTGTTTTTTGAAGGTTCCAATGTCGTATCGATTCGGAAAGACCGCCGATCCCACGTTGTTCGATACTTACCACTCAGCCCATGGTAGCTTTTTTGATTTTCCTGTGTTTAAACCTAATCAAGTAACTTTTAGTTTATAATTAAGTTATTAACCCTTTGCGGACGAAAACTTTTTGGGCTGTGTGAGGTAGCAGTTAGTGGGAAATTGAATAATAGGGATAAAAGGGAAATTATAAACAGCTAAGGAACCTTTTTATAAACCAATTATGTGTAACGTTATATGAGGTAACAGAATGCAACATCGCTCGCCACCCGTACTACTGCGCGAAACGCCGTGGCAATCGAGAGTTGCCTTTTGTCCGCAAACTTAATAAGTTATATAACAGTTAATCTTAGCTAGATTAAATATCTTCATAATCGAATATAATTTAAACTGAAGTTGAAATGAGGGCACCATTCGACTAAACAGACAATGACTGTCTATTTCAGCAGAAATCGACTTAATGAAACCCCCAGTCCGGACCGGATGTAAACGGATAATTCCGGATAATGACCTGACCGCGTACAAAGGGCTAGAAAACTGAATAGTGAATGTTGACACTTAACGAGATAACTTTTACACACACAGGACAGGACCATTTCGCACACGTTTCGAGAGTATTAATTTATCTTCACAAGTCGTGACGGTTGCTGACAGTTGTGCAAACAGTATAAAAAATAAATGATAGTTTTAAATTCACTAGATTTGTACTATTTACCGTACGGGGGAAGTTTGCTCCTGATTCACGCAGGAACTGATTAATTGATCTGGAGATCATGGTAGATGGCGCATGTTGAAGAATAATTGATGCAGTCAGACCTTAGTTTGCGGAAATCCAATATGAAGATGGACACTAAAACTTATTTTGCTATGATCCGCGCAAAGTAAGTTAGTCAAACTCCATCCATCTTTAAGTTTGGCTGTCCAGCTTAAAGAAGTCTTATATGTAATTAAATCCATTGTCCTAAAAACTCAAAATTGATTGTAAGCTTATTGAATACCCGATCATGATTTGAACACTGAACCCTATATAAGCGTTTACGGTAACCATTAAGCCATGTTGTATTAATAACATGATCATAACGGCATTTTCATCAAGAATTCCATTTAAAAAATGCTTTACACTCCGCCTTCTTTGGTCCCGTATACCATTCTCAACACAAAAATAATCTGAATAAATATAAGTAAGCCATACAAATATTTCTTATTATTTTATTTTGATGAGTGAATCAATCCCACTACCTACGGCTCAGAAAGCCAACACATTAAATGTCAAATTTCATGCCTGAAATGTGTAAGTCGAACTTTCATATCATTTGATGAATTACATTGATGGTTAATTATATACCTAAATGAATCGTCATTACCATTAACAACCCTTATTCCCCACACAGTCCCACTTTTCGAGAACGGAGTCGCTCCATCTCTGGACGAATGGACATTAATCGACCACGTTTATCAAAGGCGGATTGGCAGGACACCCAAACTTGTAATTGAAACACGCGACCGTTTACTCTGAGAGCGGTAACTTCCTCGCTGAACCAATTAGATCCATTTAAATAAATGTAATATTACAATTATTACTACCCCGCCAATTCGCATTGAACAAGGTTGTGGGTTAATGTCAGTTTCTCCAGAAATGGAGAGATCTGTGCCCAGCAATGGGACGTATTTGTTTTAACAGCACATATAAGTCCCACTGCTGAGCACGGGCCACTCCATTTCTGGAGGAACGGACGTTTACCCACCACGCTTGTTCAATGCGGATTGGCGGGGTTATATATATTTATTCCGATGCGGGGATCGAACCCGCAACCATTGACTCCGCGGACAGAGGGTCACGCTACTGAGCCAATAGGTCGTCAATGGGACGTATATGGGTTGTCAAAAAAATACATCACAATTCGTACAAATTTACCAGGTTATTATAAAAGTACACGGAACATTATAACACACGCGGCGGCTATAATGGATAAGTACGCTGGACGTTTTTTTCGCACGTGATTACCACTACGGTCTGATTGTCACAAGGAAATGTCGAACGACACGATAAGTGATACCGTTTTCGATTCTTGTCATATATTTCCTTATTAAAAAAAATACATCAACTATGCTCTTTTACATAATAAACACATACCTTATCTTTATGCGCACTCAAAACAAAATAGTATTGAAAAAATGGACCATGGCACCCAGTGGGAAACAAAACATGTATATACATATCATCACGCCTGTTCGCCGTAGGGGTCGGCAGAGACTACAGATCTCCATCTGCTACAATCTCGGCACACTTTCCTTGCTACCTCCAAACTTATCACTCTCAGAATGCTAGCTCGCCGATAAAGGGTACTCTTGACCTGGCCTTTCCTTAAAACTTGGACAATGTGGTCAATGTATTTGGGTCAGGGAGTATCTTTGCCTAGCTGCCAGTCCGGTAGTTATGGTATTGGTGCGTAGTACGTATTTTATTTATTGGTGCGTAGCTGCGGGTACGTGTCTACGCACATAAGTTAGTTTTGTCGGCGGACCATAGATGGCGCTTGTTATAGTTGTCAAACACGATATAGTTTAGTTTATCGGCGGACTACAGATGGTATTTATTATTGTTGTTAAACACGGTGACTACTTCTTGTCGCAATTCTGTGTAGTCGGGAATTGGTCGCTAATAAATTAGACTTGCTACTGGACCAAACAAGGAGTTTTATTTATAACTTCAGCACATAGTTCAACCTAGTGCCTGCGGGTACAGGTACGCGACCCCGCCTCCCGAGCCACTACCGTATCACTCCTTGCCGTCAGTTTCGGTAACGGATGCCGGGATCTTAGCGGATGGAGATCTGTGGTCTCTGCCAGCACCTACGGGGGATAGGCGTGACGATATGTATATTTATGTATGAACTTCACCAATATCAAATCGGTTCGGAAACACCACTAGCGATAGCTATATCCACGCTGGAGATAGCTGGTTCTACAGGATAGTGGTACGTAGAAAGAAATTGACTTAAGAGTTCAATTAGTAACTATACCTCCATTTTTGTTTCTTTCTAAGAAAAATTACAACGCATTTATTCCTTGCTTTCTATAAGAAATTCAAAGTACAAACAGAATTGCTTGTATGGAGGAAAATTACATTTCCGGCCATTACCCTTACATCTTACTGCGCAGAACATCGAATCAGTACTCGCTTGTCGATCCCTTTTCAGTATCGACTTGCCCTGATGCTGCTTATTGACACGTGATTTAGTATTCACAAAGGAAATCAGGTAACGGACAGATACGTCTCAGGTGCGTACACTTAATTCCAGATATTTTATGAATAAATCTTCAATTATATACTATAAGAATATGTCGACGCAAAGAAGCGAAAATGCTGTAAAACATCTACGAATTATAGAAAATTTTGTACAGCGTTGAAACTTAGGTTTGAGTGATCAGATAGAATTATTTTCAGAAATCTCAAAGGGTTTTCGTAAGTTTTCATTTAGCGGTTTACTACATTTTCGCCTTTTTCCGTCGATCTGAAAATTATTCATAACAAATAGGAATTTTTCTCATATTTGGTTTTTAATTTTATTATTGTACTAAGTTCAGAAAATCAAAATTAAAAGGATTATACAATTTGTAAGAAGCTAATTATAAAATTAAAAAGAAACTGTAACTTCGCCACTGAGGTAATACGATCGTCTAACTTAACTAACTAAAACGTCTAACGTAAAACCTAAAGTTTATTTCCGAACATACATTAATGATGCGACCGACAACCGATCAATGCAGCAATGGAGTTTGCGTGTGAACAGAACGACATGCGGTACTCGATCACTGATAGAGAAAAAAATAACTCGATCCAATTTAACGGGGCATCGAACCCGTACCAGACTAGCGGTGAGGGTGCTCTAATTGAACTGCGAGCTGGTCCGTACCGCGCCGTAGGCGTTTTGATTCGTAACCCATTTTAGGGTTGAAACTAATCCAACAATCAAAGATTTAAGTAACAATCAAACACATTTATTTTGGTCATAATGAAAACATTAAAACAGAAACATTAGGACCAACAATCAAGTTAGACCCTCATGTCGATCAGTGCTTAGAGGGCCTGACTTTTCAACTATAGTACAAAGTTCCAATCCGAATCGGAAATTATATTTCTTTAACAAACAATTGTAGGTTTTGTTTATATCATCAACAGCCTGCGGCAGTCCACTGCTGGACATAGGCCTCCCCCATGGAGCGCCACCTAGCCCGATCTTCGGCTACACGCATCCAGTTTCTGCCAGGTGCCCTGCGCAGATCGTCACACCATCTAGCCGGAGGGCGTCCCACACTACGTTTACCGAGACGCGGTCTCCACTCCAGCACTCGTTTACTCCAACGACTGTCGGATCTCCGACAAACGTGACCAGCCCATTGCCACTTTAGTTTGCTAATTCGAAAGGCTATGTTGGTGAGCTTAGTTCTCTGGCGGATTTGTTCATTCCGAATCATATCTACCAGAGAAACTCCGAGCATAGCTCTCTCCATAGCTCTCTGAGCGACTCTGAGCTTATGAAGCAGACCGACCGTCAGCGTCCACGTTTCGGCGCCGTAGGAGAGTAGATTTTTTGTTTATATATTTAATGTTTATTCGATATTTTTGTTTATCTTTTATCTGTTCTAAAACAAAGACCGCTCCTTAAACCCATTTCATTTCCCATTTTCAATCAACAGATTGAACTTTACGCCAAACCGTAACAAGACGTTAGCCCATAAAAACAAACGGGCCATCATTCTCAAGAGCGAATCCGTTACAACCCTATTTTATGGCCGGTAGTTGATTCGCTGATTTAAAATCCGGATGCCCAGCCTAAACTGCGTATCTGTTGAAGGAAATACATACAGACATGTAGAGTACACTAGATATATAACTAGTTTCTATACAGTAATCATCAATAGTCTACAACAGTTGGATAGGCATAGATTGTCTCATCAAATCTTAAAAGATTTGCTTAAAATGTTTATCTTATTGGATTGGATGGACTACAAGATGGGCCTTTTTACATAGAAATTTGAAGTGACTTCCGCACTGTCTATGGCGCTGCGGAAGTCTAGGGGCGGTGTTGATTGCTTTCCATCAGGCGACACGCCTGCTCGTTTGCCTTCCTATCCCATAAAAAAAAAACAAAAAAAAAATGCTTCTTATCGTCCAGTGCACCTTATATTCCATAAAATACGGTAAATGTAAAAAATTGTAAATATTTAAGTGTTATATAAATCAACAACGATTTGTAAATTAGCACCAACAGGAAGCGTTAGTTCGACAAATTCACGACAAACATCAAGTTCCCCTGATCAAAGTACAAGCATACATCCTCAATCGAATCCAGTCACGTGGCGGTGCCGTGAAGACGCCAAGCAGTCCAGTAATTGAGCCTGTCCGGCCGGTCCCGACCTTGTGCGAACTACATCTCTGACACGAAATGACGTTCAATGCAGATACATTAATAGCGGGGTATAAAAGACGGCTGTCATACGGCGGATATAATGTACCTTCTCGTAAATATGAGACGAGATACTTAAGACTAGTATCCTACAAACAAAAGATGTATACTTACGTACATACTTGCCTACATAAGAGGAATACGTTTTTTTTGGGGGTCAAGGAGGCTAACTAGGAAGCTTTTCGTCTGATGAAAAGCAACGCCGCCCATAAACATCTGCGACACCACAGGCGTCGCAAAAGTGTTGGCGGCCTTTGAGGTAAGGGTAGATTTGTTTTTTGAAGGTTCCAATGTTGTATAGGTTGAAATCATAAATATAACCCTAAAAGGCTGATTGGTTTTATACTATTGGGCCCGGCAGACGTTGCCATGCCACAGACTTGTTTGTTAAATTAAAGAAACTGAAAATAAAAAATATCATTAAAATCCTTCTTCCAAAAGTATTCCATTCCTTTCAAACTGGAACCAATCATACACAAAAAAAATCATTGAAATGAGTTTGGCCGTTTCAGGCAACATTCGTACAGAGCACAGGCAAACGATCTGCGATCTGCGCAGGGCGGTTGGCAGAAACTGGATGCGTGTAGACGAAGATCGGGCTAGGTGGCGCTTCATGGGGTCCCATGAAGCGCCGCTATGTCCAGCAGTGGACTGTCGGTGGCTGTTGATAATAATAATACAGCCAAACGTGATTTTTTATATATTAAGATATACATAAATAGATGGGTAGACGCTTTTGCCCATCTACGAGTATTGTAACTGTAATTCCCCAGTCAAGCGTGCAATGTAGGTGCCAAGACTATTCTTAGACGAACCCTATCGCAACCTCGCATCGACCAACTAGGGTTTATGCGAGTCAAGACCTCGGATTGGATGACAAACGCACTGTAATCTATTTTCATTAGATGCAAATTGAAAGACAAGTAAGATCTACATATAAACCTCTCAGTAACAATTCTTTTTATAGCCTTTCCTGAAAGCTAGCTCGGCAAACGAAATGCTGCCTTTTCCGGAACAGGTGAATATTTTCGGTATTTCGGAAGGCACGTCAAGTCAATTCGCCAGGACCAAAGCCTGTTTATTTTTACGAGAAGAGAAAGCGGGGTGTCGTGGTTGTCTATGGGCGGCGTTGATTGCTTTCAATCAGGCGGCACGCTTGCTCGTTTGCCCTCGTATCCCACAAAAATAATAAAGAGAGTTGAGACAATGATTCAGTTGGACTGTGCAGCATTTAGGACATTTAGTCTAGTTTTTTAGTGGATCATATATCAGACTATGAAACTGAAAATTCATAAACTTCGACCGGTGCGTTTTACTTTTTTTCTTACGGTCCGAAACGTAGGCCGCTCCACAGTCCGTCTACTGTACAAACTCTAAGTTAAAGTAAGAGATATGAAGAGAGCTACGTTTTTTCCGGTGGATATAATTTGAAATGAAAAAAGCCACCGGATAATCAAAGTAACCGACGTTGCTTTTCAATCTAGTTGAAACTGAAATGACAATTAACCGATAACTGATAGAATTAATGAGTGTTTGTGTGTAGACTAGGTGTAGTTAACACTAGATTGCTCAAAAAGACATTTTGACTGCTTGTCGATTTCATTTAAAAAAACAACAATATTTATCATGATACACTTTCGTGAAATTGCATACAGTTGTATGACTACAACTACACCATACACCTCTATGCAGTCTTAAAATCCTAAGAAATTGCATCATTAGAAATATAATTTATTTCTAAATAAGATTAAAAAGCAATCAAAATGGCTTCTCGGGCTTCTAGTGTTAAACGTACCTGTGGGACATTCCCTCTCTCCTCAAGGAAATGAAGCCACGAGGTGATTGGCAAAAACTGGATGCGTATAGCCGAAGATCGGACTAGATGGCGCGCCTTGGACGAAGCTTTTATTCAACAGTCGACTGCCGTAGGCAGAAAGAAGATGTCTTCAAAATAAAACCAAACCTCGATATTCAAGATTCGTTAAGTAAAGACGCGCGTGGGTAGCTCGTTACTTGTATTTACCCGATAACCATTGTTTACAGTCTCCGATTGGAATTTTCCCTCAACACTATCTTGCAAATCGCCAAACGACGCACTTGATGAGGTTCACAACCAATTCTATAAACGATAAAGGTGATAATCCGCAACGCCTGATAATTCTGATTCAAATCTAAGATGAATTATTTTTTTGAAGTCAATTTTAGATGTAGACAAAAATATGAAAACTAAACATTGTGTCTTTAATAACTTGTAATTTTATTACATTTTAAACGATCAGTTAAAAACTGAGCTAAAAACCCTATAAGCAATTTTAAAGATTTGTTCGTTTTGCGGAGGGGAAAAGTAGGCTAAATATTCAATTACAACGTCCTCTACCTCTTCGGATAAGTTCTATTATAATCGGTTTATGCGCTTACATAAAAAAGTTTTCCGATTGAGGTTTTTAAATAAGAAAAAGACACCTGTTTGTCTCAAACGGATATTAGATATTTTCGTAATTAGCCAGTAGTACGTAAGCATGTAAACATATTAGTTGTAATTGATACTTTTTGACGTTCATACGTTTCGTAAGCAACGAACACATTTGACGCGATAAGCACATTATTATTAAGGGCAATACCTCCCACGGTTATTAATTTTTTCTGACATATGTGGTTTGTGTAAAATTTAGGGTTTAATATGGTATTATTCGATTCAAACCAGAGAAAATATTATTTACATTTGCATAATCAATTTTAATAATTTTTTTTCCACGTAATTTTTTTTTATAGAACAGGCATGTAAAAGAGCAAGTGTGTCAACTAAGAGTATTATTGTCTTAGAAGATACAAACATATAGATTTTTGTTGTGATAAAAGACATTAGGAAAACTAGCTATCTTCGTAAATAAGATGCACTTTAATTTTATTTATATATTTTGGATTTATTAAAGACTCAAAACTCAATATTTGAATTAATTACGATACGGATAGATTTTACCAAATGAGATGAACGATAGGCTCAATGAAGGGGCTGTCACCTACGGAGTTGGCGTCGCCAACGGCGTCGGAATGGTAGGAGGTTCGATCCCGCATCGGAATAAATATATGTTTTGCCTACTATCTGTTCCTTTAGAAATAGAGGCCCGGGCACAGCAGCGGGATTATATTGCCTGCGAAAAAAACTTGAGTTACAAATTTTAAAATGATATGAACAAAACTTGGCCTTAACAAAATTATGCGTTTAATTTGGAATTCGCTTCAGGCGACTCGAGCAAGTTGATATATGGTTAAGTAAATCGTAAGCAACAAGTCAAGGTCTCGCTTCTTAAGTGGTATAATAAAGAGCAGGTTTGAAATTACTCACTACACATAAACTTGCGGTATGAATAATATATTTTCCTTTTATTTTTGAAATTATTTCTCACGGGAGGCGTAATTAACGTGTTTTTGACTAAACTGTGGGAGGGAGATGGTATTGGGCCTACGGGACTCGACCGCTCACCGTACAAAGCGCGGTAGATGAGCTACCACCCAGACGCCGGTTTTCTGCGGGAGTGTGGTACTTTCCCGGACGCGCCGGCTCATTCATGCTACAGACAAATATTATGTCATTAGCCTGGATGGGCAATAAAGCCTGGTATGGGGTCGGTTGTAACATTCGGACATACTCATTAAAATGACATATTCCTGCCAAATTGTTTCACCTGAGCGCCTAGTTTTGATCTTAATTTAAATATGCATGACTAAGGTTTCATCTCAAATGCTTTGATCAAGGAGAACATTTTAATTAGTGGTAGAGCTACGCTGCAGACGAATACTTTGTCAAGAATGGCATATTATTTGTCTGTAGCATGAATGGGCCGGCTCGCCCGGGGAAGTATCACACCCATGCAGAAAACTGGCGTCTGAGTGGTAGCTTAGTTACCGCGCTTCGTAAGGTGAGCGGCCGAGTTCCGGAGGCCCAACAGCCTGCCCCTCCTATAGGGACACTTTTCTTAAAAATGGGGAACGCTTCCGCACTGCCAATGGCGCTGGGAATGTCTATGGGTGGCGTTAATTGCTTTCCATTTGGTGACACGCCTGCTCGTTTCCTTTCCTATCCTATAAAAAAAACTACTTTTTTGGCTCCACTACATATTATACGTCATCATAATCGTAAAAATCACGTACGTATATTTGTATGTCTATATTAAAAACCGCTAAGACTTTTAACATAATAATGAAATAGTGCACTCGACAACAATCTCGATTCGATATGGCAATCTCCCAATAAAGAGTCGGATATATTTCATACTCGGGGTTCAATTAAATCGCGGGGGCCATTGACCCCGCTCCCGGAACACTCCTGGATCGATATCGAAAGAAAACGCTTCCTTTTTTGGCTAACAACTTTCAGTATCGAACGCTCGTAAAACTGTTCAAGTTTGGTTCGAGAATGTTTGAGTTACACTAGCGGGTTTTATTTATTAATCCGTTGGAAAAGGTGCTTAAGATAGCATTTATTTTAGATAATTTATTTATTTGTAATAGTTGTATTGCATGCATGAGCCAGCTGACTCCACCGTACCCTTACAGATTATAGGCTTAGCATGTTTCTTGCGTGGTAGCATTTCTTGTTACCGCGTCTCGTACGGTGAGCGCTATATACACTAGAGACCGAAGTCGTTTCCTTCTTGTTTATTTCCTTGAACCCCAACATTCTTCTTCCCCTTCTTTATTCATATATACCAGTCGTTGCGTTTGTTAAAAGAACTTTAGACAGCACTGTCTCTAACAATTAGAACCTTTTCCTTAAGATAAATAAAGTCTATTCCTAAAATATCTGATCTGTCCTCTGTGATTATGAAATATCAATTGTCAGCAGGCACTCTTTGGCTCAAGTGCTTATTTGTTTCTGTTATTTTTTTCTTGTAATACGCTACGCATCTTTAAATTAAATACAATAAATTATATTGTAGTCATAAAATAACAGATGGAACATTCGTGAGCTTCGTCACTGACAAAAAATACTATTAAGTTAAATACATAATAAATTAATAATATCTAACTTTATAAGCGAGATATATCTTCACGTCCATAATAATAAAATCAACAAAACAACAAAACGTTACATCGCATCGATATGTCTGTCACCTTGACACGAACGAGCGACCACTGCCACTCCCGCGCAATCATCCAATTGGCGGGAAACGCCGACGGAGATGGCCGACGGTATCGTCAGCAACACTAATGAAAATATATACGTTTAGGGTAGAGAGTAAAACTTTAAATCACAAATTACAGAATTTAAAAAATGTAGAAATAAAAACTAAAATTATTAAAAATAAAGTTTGAGTACCTTCAATCTACATATTTTATAAACCATATTTCTTTCAATGGAGAGATTCATACAAACTTTGTTGTGTTCATATTTTTTTAAATAATCAAGCCGGCTTTTCAAACCGAGTATTATATACTTGAAGTTTATTGATAAGTTTAATAATTTACAATTTAATAAAAATTGTGTTGATGTAAAATTATATTTATCGGAGGTCAAGCTCGCTTGCAAAAGAGTTTCTGACTAAGGCCATGATGGTTATAAAATATTTTTAGCCAAATCAACAAAAGAGCATAAAAACACTTATTCGAACATAAACTCACAAGATAACAAACCATTCAGCAAACAGCAATATCGCAAAACAATCAATATAATATTTGTACGAGAGAGATAAACTAAATCAATAAAAGAACACTTCATGTTACTCGTAACGCCATCTATTATGCAGTAGCGGAACTTCTTGTATGTAGTACACAAGCAAGGGTTCGTGTCTGAGTATAAAGAATTTACAGAAAGGAGCTACAACGTCGGCAAAGAATTGAAACTGGTTTCGTATGAATTAAATGTTATATATCGTTTTAAACCAGTTCGACAGCTTCGGTCTATGAGCAGGAGGTGTAATTATCACGTGAAGAACGGTGCCAAATGGAAACGCTATCTTGTAAAAACAATCATATTTTTCTATGGGAATGAAACTTAAACGAGCAATTGTGTTGTCTTATAGAAAGTAAGTCAAAGTCGCCCATAGGCACCTGAAACTCAATAGGCGTTGCAAAAACGTTACTGGCCTTTGTGAAATGGGTAGGATTGAAGATTTCAATATCTCCTTGTTTCGCAAATACCGCTGAAGATGGCTAGTTAGTTCCACAAAGTGAAGGGCGTGAAAAAAAAATAGAAAAATATAATGAACATAGAAAGTATCTATCAGGCCTACACAACTGGCATGGAGTCTGAATATGAATTAATCAAATGACTTCATGCCAGCAACGTCTAAAATATTAAGTTTATTCTACCCGAAGGCTCTTATAAAACTCTACTATCTACAATATTGAAATAAAAAATCGCTGAAGAGAACCTCAATGTAATGTGTATTGGTAATATTTTATATTTAAATACAATTACGTTTTACAAATCGGTTTAGGAGATTTTTTGATTTTTCATATTTTCTTTATTTAAATCCTTCAAACTGATTTTTCCAGGACTACTACGCTATAAATTGTTAATTAAAAACTATATTTTCTTTACGTTTCACAACATTCATTTAAAAAATAAATTTAATACTTTGTTAAACGAAGTATTTTAGCTACAGTATTTGATGTACAAAAAATAGTCCATAAACCAATATGAAATGAATATTTTATTTGAAATATTTTATTAATAATATATATGAAATTTAAAGTTACAACGCCATCTTCTGGATATGTTGTTCATCTGAGAAGTTTAAACGTCTACAGTTGTAACAAAGTTGAATTGAATATTTCACTAGATGGCGCTCGTACAACAAATTTAACAAGCAGGAACGGAGACATTATAAACCGCAATTTCAATTACGGCCTGCGATGTGGTATATTATTATAATAATAACATCAATTCACCAAAACAGTCGTGACACATTATAGTGGAATCGATCCAGTATAATTAATAGACACAGTTGCCAGTAAGCCTGATATAGCGATAGAGGACCAAGCACGGCAATGATAGTGGATTTAGTGTTCCCATAACGAAAATCACATAAAACTGGAGAAAGAAAAACAAATAAAATACATTTACTTCCCGCGCTTGAGATCTCCGCCATGTGGCACGTTGATTCCACTGTGATTGTACCCACAGTAGACTTTGTGAATGGACTTATTGACAAAAGGGGTTGGTTTATTCTGTACCGAAAATATCATTTTTAGAATGTATTTATTTGTATAAAATGAAATATTCAAAAATTTAAAATAAAGTTCTAGTCTGTATGAGTGTGTTTCAGTAATAAAAAAAAGACATTACTATACTTGGTTTTCTTTAATAAATAAAAGTACTGAATACATCGGGAACACGGAATGAACAATAATGAGTAATCTTTCTAAACATTATCCATTAAATCATCATCAAGTATCCTATAGGATACGTATTACTGATCAAGAAAAGTCAAATGTGTTATATTTTTTCAAAATTGAATTACAAGGAATTCTCTTTGACGTGAATATTAAAACTGATAAACTACCACCCACTTCGGAAAAGAGTGACGCTATGAGAGAGTAGAAAAGGCAGAAGTAATTCTCTTGTTCGTTGTTTTTATGCGCTCTAATAAAAATAATATATTTAATACTGGATGACCCGGTGAACTTCGTGTCACCTACAATTTATGTTCCCCCGTATTTATGGTCTCCTGGTACGTTAGCACTTAAGTATGCAATACTTTTGAAAATCGCATAGATGAAACGACAGTTTTGCATAACAAGACGTCCGTTAGTCATATTGTTAATCTATAGCTGAATATGAATATAGTTAGTTTTTGACGACCGAAACCCTACAATTATTCGCCCCCCCCCCCCATACACACCGCACCGATTACAGACTGTTTCGGTCTAGTTACAATTTATGCCGACTATTAATTATATCTGACCCGATTTAACTAATAAACTCGCTAATTGGTCATTATTGCGGTTTAACAAATACACTATGTACAAGGCAATAAACACTTCATAAGATAATAATATTGTTGTATAATCCAGTTTGTTGCGTTCATCCGACTACCTTACGTCCGCGCCCAGTCTAAACAAAGTTTTGGTAAACATCTATCATCTGTCTCGATACGTCTGTTTCCATTTTTTGTACACACAAAATTCCCTTACAGACAAATTGTTCTTATATTTTAAACTTAAAAAGTTTCTATCCTATGTTTTAATTAATAGATATAACATTTTATGGGATATAAATTCAAACGAACAAAGGTGTCTCCTAATAAAATGGAATCAACGCAACCAATAGACATCTGTAGCACCATAGGCATTGCAAAAGCCTTGCCGACCTTTAAGAAATAATGTAAAATGTCAAGGGACTGAGGTATTTCGTACATAGATATCATTACACCAGTTTCCCATAGAGAAAGACCACAGACCACCATCTTCCACAATCTCGGCAACTTTATCTTCATCCAAACTGTATGTACATAATATATAATATTATATATATTATAATATATATAATATTTATAATTACATAGTTTTTGTTTTATATCAACTAAAATATTGACTGGCAGAGAATGGCTTCCGGCATTAAGTCCGCCTTTTTACCAAATTGTACACTAAGAATTGTACATTATCCAAATCCTTACCGTAAGTTAGGCAACGCATGTGCAGTGCTCATAAGTCCTGTGGATGTTCATGGTTGGTGTCGGTGGCTCACCATCAAATGACACAATTGCTTGTTTTCATACCGTTTCCGTAAAAAAAAACACGCACATGCGTACCACTTAACGCAGCATAAGCTCTAATTTCACACTCCAACGCTAACATTGCGCACGATTATACTAACTGATAAGTCTATATTACAGCATTTCCCAAAGTATGAGTCAAGACCTACTGGGTCAAGACCTACCATGGTTTGCGTCGACCGAACGGGCCAACGAGCGGGCGAACAATGACGGCAGACTCACCGTTACTGACAACTATTGCCGATTTGATGAAGCTATAAAAGTCTTCATTCCCTTCAGTAACACACATCTATGTAAGGAAAAATTTTCGGCTATGATTAATACTAAAAATACATACCGAAATAAATTGGACGTATCAAAGCTATAATGACAAAAATAATAATAAATGTAACCTCCTTATAAAAAAATTGTCTGTGTTTAATTAATATAATTTTTCCTTATTCTTATAGTTATTCTTCATGTTAACTTAGAGGTATGTCCCGAACTCGGAAGTTTTTGTTCGGTGGGTCGCGGTCCATTCAACTTTGAGAGCCACTGCTCTATTATAACACTAGACACCTATATAATTACGTACCATTTGTATTGTCACATAGATCATTCACCCTGGAGTTTATTATATAAATTTGTTATGTATCTATTTTACATTATATTGTTCTCTTTTAGTGTGAATCGTGTTCGGTGTAAAAGTTACGATATAAAACAACATATTTAACAATGCGCGGGCGCCTTCGGTGACGTCACCGCGGAAGCTAAGGACGTGTTCCGCGCCCGGTCGGGTGACTAACCCGCGCATCGCCGTGGCTCGAAAGCTAACAGCGGCATTAAATTGCTGCGATAGACTTTATCTGAATGGTCAGTTGGAAAATGAGAATTGTTTACATGAGATGTAAAATGTGAAGGTGGCATTGAAAGGCGAGTGAAAGCTGGTAATCAGCTTAATGGAGACCTGCACTCCTTTACGAAAAGTCAGAGTGTGTTTAAAAAGGCCCGACTGGCGGTTCAGTACTTGTTCCGACTCTTATGTACGGCACTGAAAATTGGGTTTGACAGAATGTGGATGTGGATGGAAATGTCAATGGGGGAGGACCAAGAAAAATGTGCCTTGACTTGCCGAAGTGTTTAAGAACGGTCAGATCTAGAGTAACTTAACCGGCGAGCTTGCATAAAAATATTGATGAGGTTGAGGAAACAAGAAAGGCGTGCCGGGACCGTAGCAAATGGATACCTGTGG
The DNA here is from genome assembly GCA_031353405.1 of Baronia brevicornis. Taxonomy (NCBI): domain Eukaryota; kingdom Metazoa; phylum Arthropoda; class Insecta; order Lepidoptera; family Papilionidae; genus Baronia; species Baronia brevicornis. The sequence goes on along the minus strand of JASFAT010003325.1, from coordinate 84,729 downwards.
TCTGTGCTTACTGCTACGGGAGAGACGTGTGCATGTATGGTTAGTAGAACGGAGAGTCAACAACTACTTTGCTAAGATTCACGAAAAAACAAATTTGAAAAATAATATTGTGTATACATCGACGCAAAAAAGTAAACTAGTAGTAAACCGCAAAATGAAAACTTACCACCAAAGCCAAAAAAACTTAAGATTTCTGAAAAATTAAATCTAATCACTCAAAAATTTTCAATTTCAACGCTATATTTTCTATTGGTAGTAGAGCTGCGAGACTCAGACCATTCCACGCAGTATATTTTTTTCTGATCCCGAATATGCAGTAAAAAAATTGACATGTGTTGTTTACAGCGTTTTCGCTTTTTTGCGTCGACATGAAGCAGTGTACACACAACGCTGTTCTTCATCAACGTACACGATGAGCGTTTCGCCTCAACACGTGTCATCCTCGGGTCCAACAGACTACAGAAGACAACCGTTAGTCAATCTAAGTCAAATTTACCCTTATCAAATATTGAATTATTTTAGTACCTTTAATTAAATAACTTTGCGATAATCACTATGGTCTCGTACTATAATCCAGGCTTGGTTCTTACTGAAAACTAGAGCTGTAGCAGAGCGCCTGGCTTACGCTGAATAAGAATCATTTTGTGACACATTCTAGATTATAAGTGGTTTTTTTCTCTTTGTTGTATATCTTTGTATTACAATTGTTTGTACTTGTTCCTAGTGCATAACATACGTCATCAAATTGGATACGGTTCCAAAATGAATGCGGAGAGAGCAATTTAAACTAATATACAGAGGGCGGAAGACGCTTGCGGTCAATGTGGAGCTAGTTCACGCGACATCTCTATTCTTATGAGGTGTGCATATGTGTTGGCCCAGCGCCAGCAATGAGTCAGTTTGTAAGACTGTGGATACACAAGCGGACAGTAGCACGTGCCTGATTATTATTTAATTTGTATAATAAAAAATTGTATGTATAGGATTTCTCCAGTTTATCATTTCAGAACTACTCAATAACCAATAGCGGTATTATATTTCAGATTAAAATGTTTGGAGTGAAAATTGCCTTACTACTAAAATGAAAAACCTACATCTATAGGATTTAGCCTACGAGAGAATAAGATAGAATACTGAAGGTTTGTTTCACTTCGACCGCGTCCAAATTGCACACATGTATTATTTTTTATCAAAAATAATCTGTAAAGGCAATAAAGTATTTCAAGTTTTGCAAGCAAAAGACACAGGCAGCCAACTTTTATAAATAATACTAAAAGACATAAAATATTCAACACTTACATTTTAGTGACTATCTATACGTCATTTTAGTGACTATATATTACGTGTAACCAAACTTATTAGTAAGTAAATATTGATATGCCGCATTGATTGACACATTGATATGCCGCACTCGTGACACATATTTTATTGATATTATTATATGTTAAACCTGACATTGAAGTATCACAATTGAGACGTTATTAACAACCAGCTTCACAATATGCTCAAATACATATTTGTATACACTTTAAAATAAAAAACCATGTCTATAACTTCGGAAAAAATAATGAAAAAAAGCGCAAAGATATTAGTCTATCCTGACATCCACCCATAATACTTACTAGATTACAAAGTACAAGTTTTCAAAGGACAAAGTTGAATTTATTCGTCCCTCAGTGTAGTCTCAGCTTAACGCCCCACGGTAGTGCCGCGATTCGATACAACAATTGTCAGAAACAAGTTCGCATAATGCGACCGCGGGACGTCAGGTGGTAATTGTGTAGGGGTGACAGCGATTTTTGAGGCTAACAATTGAAATATTAGTCATTGTAAGTCCTGCATTTAGTAATTCATAAATTCAAATTGAAATGTTTTATGCATAATTTACGATGTGAAGATAATTATTCAATATTTCTCATGTTATTTATCATTTATTAAGAAATCTATGTTTTCATATTACCATAATGTGGTGTGGAACGCAGTCTGGCTAGATGAAGCGATGTTCTACGCAGAAAGTCTCGGCTGTATCTAGATGCTTGTAGGAAAAGATCGGACTAGCTAGCACACCTTGTGGGAGGCCTATAATCTATATATAAATGGATTGCCGTAAGCACATGGATACTGAACCAGTAAATAGAATTTATTGATGATAAGCAGCAATAACTCAGTTAATAAATATCGTGCTACGATCTGAACTCGGAAGTTCTTAATCTCCATTGAACTATTAATTTGAACGATTTCTTAACATAAGCATTATTATCTTAGTTGGAATGGTTAATAAGAATTCTCGTTATATTAAAAACCTTGCTTAGACGTCATTAAAAAATAATAATAATCGCGCTCCGCTACTCGCTGCTCCTGTGTCACCAGCTTAACTTCGCCGAGTACTGTGAAATCCCGTGGCCCGCAATTCGATACGATAATCGTAAACAAGTTTATGTAACCCCGCTGCGGAATCGCGTAAGACTCCAGTGCGCTGGTAATGATTTGCATGGATGCAATATTGTTTACTCTTTGAGGTTACAATTGTTCCGCATACGATTTGATATTATGTTAATATAATGTAAAACCAGCTATCTTTATACATGGACGCAAAAAGGGAAAACGCTGTAAATGACACAGATGTCAAAATAAATTTATTGCATATTCAGATCAGAACAAAATACTACGCCGAATGATCACAGTCTCATAGCTCTAAGACAAATAGAAAATTTTGTACGGCGTGAAATCTTAAGATTTTTTGGCTCTGGTGGTGAGTTTTCATTTTGCGGTTTACTACGTATTTCGCTTTTGCGTCGATATATTATCGTATCATTGCAATCTACCCACTTGTAGTTTATATACCAAAAGCAATACATATTTCACATAATAACGACTTTAACGTATATTTTTTTCATAGAAAATCAGAAACATTGTTCCATGTTAATTATCTGTGTCACGTGGATACGTGTCAAAGTACCGTTATCTTTTTTTTTATGGCATAGGAAGGCAAACGAGCAGGCGTGTCACCAGATGGAAAGCAACCAACGGCGCCCATAGACATCCGCAACGCCACAGGCAGTGCGGAAGCGTTGCCGACCTTAAAGGAAAGTGAAATTATAGGAGTGGGGGTGGGAGGGGGAGAGGGAATCGGAGAGGGAATCGGAGTGGGAGTGGGTGTGGGAGTGGGAATAATCACCTAGCCAGACCTTAAATAATCTTTTTACTACATAGTTAATACCTGCCACAATTTGATTTCAGGAACTTCAATCGTCTCGATGATCAAAAGCAAGCAATGCGACATTAATTTAACAATGTCCACACGCATCATTCGCGGCTAACACAAAATCCGGTTACGAGGGTAGCAGACACACGATACCGGTAATACGATAAGCCGCTACGATTCCATACTATTTGTCGTGTCTAAAGCCTTACCCGCTGACTAATGCTTAATTAAACAATTATAGAATTAACTGTAGGTACTTATTATTGTGGGTGTAGAAAGGTATATACCCGAAAACATTCATTGAAGACAATGGACCCGTTAAATTATTGACTGAACTTTTAATTACATCTTGGTGATAAAAATTTGGAAAGAAAATAGCTCAGTTGGCAAGGCTCGGGCTTACGATCCACACGTAGTGAGTTCGTATCCTATATTGGACTATTCATGTGAACTATTTCCTAGCACAAGCATTAAAAGGTTGATTGCAATGGTTAACAAGAATTCTAGTAATATTTAAAAACATTGCTAGTCTTCTTTAAAAAAAAATCTGTAGAATAGGCATCGGATATCAAAGTGTTGGGATATCGAAGTATGTACATACATACATATGTAAGCCTATACATACCTAAAAGGCCGGCAACGGTTCCGCGACTCCTACAGTGTCGCGGTTGTCTATGGGCGGCGTTGATTGCTTTCCATCGGGCGACACGCTTGCTCGTTTTCCCTCCTATCCCATAAAAAAAGTATCCCATGATGCTCATTTCTTCTAAAGAGGGAGCCCTGCCGGTCATACCTTTGATTATTTTTGATTAGGAACTTTTGTTTTTTTTTTGAATAATAGATAATAAAATATGTGTGAGCCAATTAAACCTTATTGGTTTTTGCTGGGTGTAGTCTTGTTTTTATGCATATATTTTATATATATGTAGTGATTGCAACACCCAACTAATTGTGTTGTAAAAAGAGCATAAAAATATAAGATATACCTGAAAGAGAATTGTGACCGCAAAACGCAACACATTATTACATAAAGCATTACGCGCGAAACAAGACCACGCGCTCTCTTACGCAAGTCAGCCACAATAATTATAACTGTCTTCGGTAGGATCGCCAAATCTATTTACTTATTTATTTATACTTATTGTAAGGTTTTTGGTACAAAAGCGGACTCAAAGGCATTCTCTACCAATCGACCTTCGGATTGATGGAAGAAATAAAAGTAGATATATACATACATATTGTCACGCCTGTCTCCCGTAGAGTTAGGCAGAGACCACAGATGTCCATCCGCTACGATCCTTCCTTGTTTCCTTCACACTCATCCATCTTTTTAACCATAATTCCTCTCACATTCATCGCAGCGAAACGGCTCTCCGTTCGTCGCTTCTCGCCCTCGTGGGAATCAGGGCATGACGGGTGGCGAACCACGTCGCCGTCATTTTTTAACAAATTAGGTTTTTTAAAATTAGTCATAGTGAATCCCACAAGCCGCAAGGGAGGATGGAGATCAGCCCCAGCAGAGCCCCGCACGCTGAAGTAAGGAAAAAAAAGGTAAAGTAGATATAAAAACTAATAAAAATATACGATTAAATACATACATATATACACACATATTCACACAAATCATGAGTCTGTGTATTTAATCGTATATTTTTATTAGTTTTTATATCTAATAAAAACTAATAAAAATATACGATTAAATACATACATACATACATATTCACACGAATCATGAGTCTACAGATGATTTACGAAGCAATGTCTTCTAGGCAACGTATTTCATGGTTGTATAATCCGATGCGACGCCGCACGCCTGTTAGCAAAGTGTCGCAGAGGTACTTAGTGAGACACCTAAGCGCGTTTTCCGTCGACTGTCAGCGGATTCCCAAACCAGGCTTCATCACTAAATTGGCTGAGACTATTTTAGATGTGAAAAAATATAGGATCCTCGATAACCGTGTAAAATTATTTACTCACTCGTACTTTTATCTCAGAAAAAATATCTTTTATTTTACAAAATATTGCTTTCAACATCGTTTATTCATATACAAGTAGAAATATTGTTCCATACAATCACAAAAGTGTGGAAAATCGATGTCACGTGACACATGTAAATCTAACTCACCATGTTGCTGTTTTGCAGAGGTCATTGATCTATTTACCTGACGTCATATTACCCACCTTTATAAATATATGGATAAATTTTTAATTCACACAAAACATTTAGGAAAGTTATAAAATAAAAAAAATTATGGAATAAACGTTGTATCTTTTCACTTAACCTATGTATTGATTTTTAGGCGAGAAAAAGAACACCGGCGTATCACAGTCGTAGCGACATTAAATTCTCGCAATGTTCTCTAAAATAAACATACTTACAGACTACAACTTAAGACGGTTTATCAGATAGAGATTTTTTTTTCTTGCAACCTACGCGCATTTTATGCAATACATACTCGCATTTAGTAAACAATCGAGTAGTGGAACGGTTTGATATAAAAACAGAACCGAATGCAATACGTTGATTTTAATAAAATTTCAAATGTACGTGTAAAAAAAGAGATTCCTTTGTCAAATTCCGAAAAAATATTTAATAACAAAGCGTTGCCTAGCAACAACTATTGACAACCTTTTTTCTAGAAAAATGCACCATAATAGATCGCCAGTCATCCAGATGATGAGGATAAAACTTTTCCTTGTGGCGAGTTGTGCGATAGTGGAATTCAGCGGCCGGAATTATCCCGAAAAATTCCTCGGAGCACTACCCATGGTAAAATCGATAAAAGACGAGATGATATATCCCTCCGCAGTTCTAAAGAATCTAGATGTAAATAAATATGATTATCTCGTTGTATATGATATTTGTAAATATTACTTGTATAATACTTACTACCAGACAAACACGAATCATAAGAAATCAAATTGCTAACCCCGCTAGCGAATCGCCTACACCGCCACATTCTCTAGGACGCGATCTTGACCGAAGATGACTCACACAGTACCGGTTTTTTAACAATGTTGTAATCTACTTTTTATACAGATTGACTATTACATTGTCATACATTGTTGATCTGTTGAAGAATTGAAATATTATTTCACGCAGGTGGGTAGAGAATTCTTCTTTTTTTCATTACTGACGATGTTTAAAATATTGCTAATCAAATTCCGAAACTCAAGTACGGCATAAGTTTGTTCAGCTTTTTAGAAGATAATTGGAATGGACAGAATAAGTATCAGATAAATTGAGCACTTTCTTAACGTATTTTCATGTTGTGAATAGTATTTTCCCATAAAAGATAGTGAAATTCAGACTAAAGAAGAGACGAAAATGAATCGATTATATTATAAAGCACAGCTTGTAAAAAATATTAAAATTACAGTTTCTAAAAAATATTTTGAACTGATAACCACTAAATAAGTTCCCTTTTCAGTACTCTCAGAATCTAGTGTTATAATAAGAAATTATCTTTATTTAAACACCAAAACCGCGACTTGACGTGGTTTCATTCAGCCACACAAGCTGGACCACATATCTGCCGCTAAACTGCGAGATGGTATTTAAAATCTAAAAGCTCCAAAATGTAGAGAAATATAATATGATGAAATTTTGTTGGTCCCCAAATAGTGTCGTTTGAGGCGGGCCGCCATCACTACCATAATAACGCTACACCACTACGATCACCAACTTTGCCCATAATATACATACATATCGTCACGCCTGTTTCCCGCAGGGGTAGGAAGAGACCACAGATCTACATCAACTATGATGTTGGTATACTTTCCTTGCTTCCTCCACACTCATCACTCTCCTCCTGCAAGCCCACTGGTTTAGGGTACTCTTGACCTTACCTTTCTTAAAAACTTCGGCAATTTGGTCAAGGTATGTTTTTCCTTAGTTTTCCCCTACCGACTTTTCCACATCCGCAACGTAAATTTCTTTTACCATTGTGTTTTACACGAATGGTAAAAGAAGCAAAAAGAAGAAAAGCAAAATTCAAAACAAAATTTGTTTGAATATTTCATATCTGATCACATATATCACATAGGCACATTCGGGATGCAAATACTGTAAACTATCTTGATCTGTTAAATGCATTGAAAGACTGAAATTCAAACACATGCTATATATGTGTACTGAAACAGAGTGAGTATACTACAAGATCGCTCTAGTGACCTAAAAATATGAGATTTGGCACAGCTAACAGGGTAAAGATTTTTTCCACCCGAGGAAACAAAAGTATAATTCATAAAAGCTTTCAGCAGGCAAACAGGAAAACAGGAATATTTGGAATACAAAACAGTTCGTATGTGTAGCTATGTCTAAATATTGACAATCGTAATCGAATGAAATGTATCGATTCTATGTTATATGGAAATACCGCTGAAGGTAGTTGGTATATCAAATAGAGACATAATAGCGCAATATTTTATGCTGCTTGGTTATTGCTGAATGGTTTACATAAAATAGAGCCACGCTATTTCTTCCCGGGGGTGTCGTACGAGGCGAAAATGGAAATAAATATCGGTAGAAAGCAGCGTGTACCGTTTTGTTTGCACTCTCTGGCACTCAGGGGAGATGTCCCATCTCTCAGCGTCTTTTGCCGCTTTTACGATTGCTCCGAGGAATCGTTCGGAATATTTCCTGCCGCTGAATTTCGCTTCCGCACAACTCGCCGGTAAGAAAGGTTTCATACCCACCATCCCGATGAATGACGATCCAGTACCGCACGTTTTTCCGGAAACTTCATTCCACGCATCACCACTCTATGGAACCGGTTGTCTATGGGCGGCGACACGCTTGCTCGTTAGTCTCCCTATCCCATAAAAAAAGTTACTAATAAAAACTACTCTGTAAACTACACACGCCTCAATTTGAAGGAGGCCAACGCCCAGCAGTGAACTGTTAAGGCTGTAGTGATTGATATTTTACTGTAACAAAAGTTAACAATTGAGTAAAATATAATAATTCCGCGTGACCTCGACTGGCTCACAACATAACTCATAATTAATATGCTTTGTTATTATTGTACTCAAACTAGGGCCGAGACGACAAATTAATGATTCTATCGATAATTAATTCTTTGTCTTTAGCGAAGAAATTATGCCACCTGATATGAATTTTCTGTATTTTACTCCTTCATCCATATTTTCTACCACCTCTCATATTAGGATATATATATACATACAGGAGCGTATATACAACAGTGCCTTTATCCAAGACTTTTATTCGAGTTTTCATTGAGGCAATACCTAAAGTCGATTTAGTTCTCAATGTTTTTAAAGTAGAATTCAATTTAACATTAGACACAATGCACGAACAAAAACTCAAATAAATAGTTTTTGTAAAAATTCGATACGATAGACATTAAGGCAAATACCAGAGCTCATCTACTATTGTAACCAAACGACTTCGTATTGGATATGGAAATACAGTAATGACTAAATACAGATAGAATACGTTTTATATTTATAATAAATATGTTTTAATACAAATGAATAGGAAGACTAATATCTTACTTAGACTATCTAAAATCCTAAATCAGTAATTTAATATAACTTGTTAAATCTAAACTTTTTACAATAAATACTGTTTACATCTAGTTAGATGTAACAGTATTTATTTTTCCATTAAAGTTCTATTCCATTGTTTCCATTTAAGTCGATTCGAACATAAAGAGAATATTAAAAAAATATATCGATAATTTTCAGTAACATCCCTATTCCTAACCGCAACACATGTAACTAATACAGAGGACATAAATATGACGTAAGCGACTAATCAACAAAAACCGACCGCTGAACAAATTTCAACTTCAATTAGGCACAACTTTAATTACCAATGTTTTTGTTATTTCATAGGAAACGGTTTGTATGAACGGTACTAATGCAAGGGTTGTCTATATTGACACATAACGTAAGTGTGGTGTCCTTGTATTCATAATTGTCAATAACGTATTTTTTTTGGTAACCTGGAAAATCTGGTCATTCTTGGCAATACCGAAGGGCAGAGAGCGCGAGGATGGACGCCAACAAAATGGTCCGACCAAGTGAAGAAATTCAGTTCCAAATTTCAACAGGTGGCGAGGGTTACTTTGGACCTGAATAGACGGAGACAAATTGGCCGTTTGAGAGGTTCTAGTAACAACAATCCTCAATAATAATGGACCGATTGAAGAATAAGTAACATCGGTAAGGGTACATTGTGGATGTTTTACTTAACGTAATTTGGAATGTTTATACTTCATATTGCTGGTTGGTTCTCGACAAACAATAGGACCAACACATGTCTTACCATGGGTGTCCACGAGGGAATTATGGGAGAATATATTAGTTACTACTATAAGGAGCAGCAGCTATCTGAGAAATATAGATAGAAGTTATTCTACGATCGCCAATTCGACCGCCAAGCATGGAGATTACAACACCCTACAATTCTGGGGTATGTATGTCCACAAAGGACTCTGTTGCAAGTATTTATTTGTTTATATAAACTTTTGCACAAAGTGCACAGCAGGCGGCTTAATGCCATTGGGCATTATCTTCCAGTCACCTTGCGTAACAGAAATATTCAGCAAGTACTTTCATCCTTGGTACAGGACTGTAAAAATTTAATAAAAATAGTAGAGAGAGCTCTTTGCGAACGATCCTAAATATATACCTGAGGTGACGTTATGAGATACAATGATATCGTTGATTCTCTTACATCAAATAACTACATTTAAAAAGTTTTCCTTACAAAAATCAGAAAACCGTAGAAATATATGTTAGGGTGTCGAACATAAATCTTAGTTCGCAACACGTTTGCGGGTCACGTCCGTTAAACTTAGGTGATGTGTCTGTATAGCTCTCACAATGTTCTAAACTATCGTAACTTTATGCTTTCTCTCCGAGGAAATTAGCGGACTATCATTTTTATGGAGAATTCTTAACAGATATTTCTATAACCCGATTCCTATCTCTTGGCAAAAATAGATTGTATGCACAACTTTGTAATTTACGTTCTGCTTTTTCAAAAAACATTTCAAGGCATTGTTAAAGCAATTTTCAAACTGAAAAAGATTTCTTAAATATCAATTATGATCATGCTATAATGGGATAGAGTTAATTCAAAACCCGGAAACACGCAATCCGTTGGACAACTAAAGTCACCGACATACCACTCCAAGTTTAGCAAACTGAATTCGCACATTGGCCACGTTTGTCGGAGAACCAACTATCGTTATAGTAAACAAGTGCTGGGTTGGAAACTGCGTCTTGACAAACTAGATGAATGACGATCTGTGCAGGCCCGCTGGCAGAAAGTGGATGCGAATACCCGAATGTCCAGATGGATGGCACGCCTTGAAGAAGACGTATGTCCGGCTCAAGACTTTCACAGCCTGGCCGTGATAGTCCAAATTACGATATTTTCATTTTCAAACACAAATACATTTTGCGAGAGTTTATCCCTTATATCCAGTTGTAACATTAAGCTAACAAGTTTACAAGGGAACCGATGCCAAGGGATTACTGATAGGACTTGCGCCAAGCTACTTGCGTTTATTAAGCAAACGGAGATTACATTTTTATCTCTTACAATGTTTACTCCAACAACACACGTTTTTTTGTTAAACAAAGATCTCAATTCCTTCTGAACAAGTAATATATATAATAAAAAAGTCAATTTCTACTGAGGTCAACAAAGTTTATTTATTAAATAATTAAAATTAATTTAAATATTATAGAGAATGTTTTTTATCCATATAAAACTAAAATTATTTAAGTTATATCTGATAAAGCTGTATTAACATCAAGCGTCATCCATTACAACATCCACTACACTAAAAAATGTATTTAAACTTGAGTGGATGAATAAAAAGTATTTTATTAACGATTGTAAATTTGATATATATACATAAATATAAAAATAAATATATAGAGTATGAACTAATAGTAAGAATTGAAAAAGGAAACAAATTTTGAGATAATTTAGAGAAGAAAAAGCCAACATGTATACAGATTCGCGATCAGATTAAAGACAACCCTCCTTATAAAGCGTGGGGTTGTTTTTTGAATGTTCCAATGTTGTATTGGTTCGTAAATACCGCAAAAGGCAGCTGGCTCCAGGGGGGGGGAGCGGGGTGCATGAAAATAAGATTGTGGAAAAGCGCACCGTACCGTTTTTAGCTTTATGTATCATTAATGAGGTAGACCTGTTCAATGTCGGGAACTACACAAAAAATCGTAAATGAAAAATAAGAAATATATATTAAATATACATATTACTTAAAAGCCGACAACGTTTCTACAATGGCATTGCGGATGTCTTTTTTTATGGGATAGAGAGGCAACCAAGCAAGCGTATCACCCGATGGAAAACAATTTACGCCGCTCATAGACATCTACAACACCAGAGGCACGTACAACACCAGAGACATTTGCGTTGCCGACATTTAAGATATCAGTATTCTTGTTATTTGAAAGTTTCACTATCGTATCATTTCGGAAATCCGCCAAAAGCTGGTTTAATAGAGTGGTCACACACCCGTGGAATGAAGCTTCGGGAAAAACTGGATCGCCAATCATCCAAATGGTGGGGATGAAACTTTTAAACATAACGAGATGAAATATCTAAGGGCGACGTTCATACTTTCGATTCTGCCTACTCCAAAGAGACGACGCGACATCATCTCAGGACGCCTAACACTGGTCACTGGTGGGGGCAGTCGCCCCATCGAGAGGCCGTACGAATTGTGGGGTTTACCCCTAAGGCTCGTTCCCAAACTCCCGCAAAAACGGGTGGGGTGTGAAAGACCCGTTTTGCTTGTTGCTTATGCTTACCATCAGGTGACACGCCTACTCGTTTGCCTTCTTATCTCATAAAAAATGTATATTGAACATCAAAACGCCTTGACCTAAATTTAAAGCCACTCTCAATAAAGTGACAGAAGCGGTATGAACGCAAATTAACATAACTTTGTAAGACACGTTCGAGTTCGGGCCTCAGGTGCGACGCTGATGGAAGTGTCTCTCGAATCCGCAGTAATTGGAATATTGAAATTTATAAGCGCACAAAATAAAGTGTCGCGAAAAACTTCATTTCACACTTTGTTATTATATTGGATGAGTGGCGAGCTACTACGGTGCGTTTCTCTCGAAACTTCTTTCCCCACGCACCACTACTCTGTGGAACCAGCTACCTTTGACGGTCTTTCCGAACAGACACGACATTGGCACCTTCAAAAAACAAGCCTACATATACAAAAAAAGTAATAAATATGGCGGTAGCGCTATTTTTCGCGGTTTAGACTTTACACACATTCTGACATTTTATAAGTGAACCAAATACGAATTAGTTTTTCACACTATGATAATTGTTTTTTAAATGGCATAGCAAGGCATCGAGCATAGGTATCCACAATACCATAAGCACTGCAGAAGCGTTGCCAGCCTTTTGGAATATGTAGATATGTAGGAAATACTACTAAGCTGGTTCAACAAAGTGGTGGTGCGTGGAAAGAAGTTACTGAAAAAATGCACCACTCTACACCGCCACTCATCCAAACGGTAGAGATGATGAGAACTCGCGATTCTCAAAGCCACAAAAGTAAAAGTACAATTAAACTAAGACTATACTTCATTTAATTTTAGAGAAAGACGTTAGTGAAGTTTTTCGCTTGCACACGAAAAAGTTAACAAGCCGGTCTTCAACAAGTATAGTAAAGTAGTATAGTGACATTATCAACTCTCTCCTTAATACCCTAAATGGCGAACACAACACAACTGGACCCGGTGAGAAACGACTTTTAAAAGTTTTTGCGAACTTTCGAACTTTTAGAGCCACTTCACGCGATTAAATACTAAAGTTTTCACACATTGAATGTAACATTTTTCTTGCGGACTTAGTATAAGTTCTACTCTTCTCTTAAAAATCATAACGATCTAACGTCATTTAAACATCATTTATACATATTAAATACCATTTATTTCTACATCTAAAATAACATTTAATAATTCATAATGTTTTATAACCATAAGCGACTCATGTATTTAAATATCTATGTTATAGACACATAGAGATCTAAATATATGTAGTTTATATACATATATTATAACACATAAATAAGTAATTAATGAAATTTGTACGCCATAAGGTGCAATGTGATAGAGCTTTTAAACGTCTTTTTCATCTTGTTACACCTCACATTATGCAAATAAAGAATTATTATTATTATTATAACAAAGCTAAAAAAACTGATCATTTAAATCGCATTTTTTAGTTCGTACTTCCACAATCTGTTGGTCTTCTACGATAACTAATCTCCAAATACTTCTCAACTGTACAAAAAATATTCTATTTAATGTATAATTCTCATTCCAGTTTAATCATAATTATTCAAAGTATAATTCCAATTTCAATTTAATCAAAATATAGAAAATGCAAGTTACGACACTGCCATAAGTTGACCATTCGATAGAATCTTATTTTTTATTACAACTAATGTATCAAATTCCAACTTACATGCTTATCCAATGAAAATTGGTAAGGCACTAACAACTTACTACTACATCAGCAAAATTAAAAATATCACTTCTCATATTAATAAATCACTCGTCAGAATAAAATCGATTTGCATAAGACAATACAAAAACAAATCGTCGGCCTAATTCCAGGATCCTTAGTCATCATGAGTCAATTTCATTTCAAAGTTTGACAATCTTTTATAAAACTATTCTTATATTTATAAAAAAAGGTATTTGTTAAGATAAATACGAAGTAATCCATCGGATACATATTCAGATTATCCGTTAGATGGCATAAAAAGTAAGAAAAGAGAAAATATGTGATTTTGGAGTTACGACTTGATAACTAACCCGACTTAATATAAAATATTTATTGATTCACTTCGTTGATGCGCTTTACAAACGCACCGTTTTATCGATATCAGCAGTAACAACCCTATAAGGTTACATAATTGCGCCGCCGCAGACAACATGACCTGTATGAATTTAACAAACTCCTCGTGAAAAGGGTGACCATTTCAACACTTCCATTTTAAGGACACAAAATGCAATTTCAACAAAAAATGAAAAAGACATACTCACACCAAATAAACGAGTAGCGCCCAGCATCGAAAACGAATTATTTAAGAACAATGATATCTTACAATGATATGATATCTTCTTAACCAAAAATATTCAGCTCAATATGAGCGGTGAAATGGGTTTCCGAAAAATGTAGAGAACACACTAGTCTTAATAACAATCCTCCGCTGCCACCATTACAACTTAACCAAAGCGATCCAAACATATCTAAGTGACATCTTCTAAGCCACTCAGATCTGTTTCGACTAGCAATGTTTTTAATATTACTATAATTTTTGTAAACCGTTCCAACCAAGCTAATAATGCTTGTGCTCACGACGTATACATCAGGTCAGACGTATAGACGTAAGGCTGAATTCTAGTAAGTGACTAGCTCACTTACTAGAACTCAGCCTTACGTCTGTAAGGCTGTTTAAATAGTAAAACTAATACAAATATTATATTTATTATTTACATGTGAGCGAGTTTTATTAAGATGACGTTATTATCTAATTTTTTTCTGAATTAATATCGTTTATGATATTTACAATTGCTTTGTTTGTCGCATGAGACACCTTAAAAAATTGAGCATTTATTATTTACTTTTTACAAATTTATTTTTATTTATATTTCATATGTTCAAATATTGGTGTCACAAATTAAATTAATTTATGACGTCTCGGCTTTTTAATAAAGACTATCCTACACTTATTAATCTCATGGTCACCACAACCGCATACTCGTATGTCTTTTTTGCAACCGCGCTCACCGCTTACCGTTAATTCAAATTACCATCGCCGTAGTATCGCTTTTGGCACCGCCGACGGAATTCACAATCCAATATGGTAACCTTGTCGTCTCGTACGAAATTTTTGTGGTGTACGCAATTTTAAGACGTTGAGAATGCGTAATTTGATTTTAACTCTATAAAAGGAGGTAACGTTATTTTGCTCTATATGTAAATTTAAGAAGCTTTAGGTAAAACACCGGAGAAAATGATACATTATTATAGACTTATTTTTATATTTATAATATGCACCTTTACAAACTTGTTCGCGTCCGTGCGATTGCCTACGGGCTTAAGCTAAAAACCCGTGCGTTCTTTTTTATGGAATAAGAAGGCAAACGAGCAAACCGCAGTACCATTGGCATTGCAAAAACGTTGCCGGCCTTTGAGAAATGTGAAAACGTATAAGGAAATAATATTAAACTGAACTGAGCCCGACTTGAGTTACTGTTACACGGATACTAGTTTTAAACTACCCTCAAATATCCTTTGTATAATTTTTGTGTAGTTGTATAATTAGAGGAAAATTATATCTATCTATTTATCAACAAAAATAATAGACGCTTTAGAATATTCTCAAAAACAAAAATGGAATTGGGCGGGTCATATTGCACGCATGTACAAGGAAAAATGGACACCAACTACCTGGCAAGGACCGACAAATAAAAGATTAAGAGGTAGACTAAGGAAGAATGGACTGATGAAATAAAAAGAAAAGCTGGTGAAAAGTGGATCACCAAAGCAAAAGACAGACAGATATGGAGCAAAATGGAGGTGGCCTTTACCTGTTGAGGGGTCCATAATGATTTATGATTTATAAAAATGAATTTTGATTTTGATTCTTTTTAATTTATTTATCATTTAAAATTTATATACATTGAAATTATTTATTATGATTGGTATTTAAATTTAATGATTATTAATAGTAATATTTTATTTTTTAATGCATGCACATATTATGTAATAATTAATCATATGATATACTTGTTTAATATATTATTCATTATGGAAATAAAGAGGCTATAATAATAATACAAGGAACCTTGATCAGTATTGAAGATAAATAGGTTCTCTTTAGCTTTAATTTCCTAGTTGACTGTGACGAATGTATACGATAACATAATAATATATGAATACATAACTAAAAACTTTTTTGGCGCAGCGACCCAGGATGGATCTTGGCCTCCGACCAAATCTTACGCCACTGTGCCCTGTCCTGCGTCACCTCCTGCCAGCTGCAGATTTGAAGGTTGCGCAAGTCATCCTCCACCAGGGGAGGTACCTGCAGCGGTACCTGGGGCGGCCCACGGGACGTCGTCCAGTTAGGCAACCCACGTACGCTTTCAATACATAAAGATTAAAAATATTTTATTCTTATGTGTATGGAGAGAACTAAGTCTACTTTCACATATATATGCCCCATTACTGGGCACGGCCATCCCCATTTCTGGAGGAATTCTCTTATTCAAAGTCGATGGACGGGATACCGATACTCAGAATAAATATAAATATTATTACATTCACCCCAGTGCGGGAATTAAACCCGCGACCATTGACTCCGAAGGTGGTAACTTTGCTAATGCCAATTAATTCGTTAATATTATGTTGTATTTATAATTCTTTATCTTATATCTCTCTATCTCTCTCCCTCTGAGTCCTAAATCCCCCTGTTGGGGCATAGGGCAGGCACGACACACTATCTTATATACATATATGAATATATTTTTGAAAAATTTAGTAGATTACGGTCGAATATTGAATCTGGACGACCATTACTAAAAACACACAACATTTTTCGTTACTAGTTGAGATATAACTTAATGATACATCCTAACAAACTCACACTACACAAATATCAATTTCTACATTGTCGCCACTTTCAATCCAAACATCTAAATAAATTCACGTATCGCGTCTCACGTGAACGGAGCAAGTAAACCGTTACGTGTCTCCTTCGTATAGTTCACGGTCCGAAACCTTGAAATGTATTACATCGTTGATACAGTAATGAGCCCGAACGCAATAAACGACCGACCAAATGGACAAACATTTGATCCAAATGTTTACAAACACGCCAAGTTTAATGGTCACTTTGATCTGCAGTCTAAACATTTCGCCATAAAAATTTATTTCGGATGGTTTTTAGAAACAATAAACTATAATAAAATGTATCAAGCAAAGGAAGGACATCTTTCATACATTATAATGTATCAAGCAAAGAAAGGACATCTTCATCTTGTAGGAGTATGTAGGAACTTGCTCCGGGATCTGGATCCCCACTATTTATCTATCTATCACTATCGGTCATGGCCTGAGGATTCAGGCAACTTCACGTCGTCTTTAGAAATAGCTGAACAAACCTTCCTTAATGTTATTTTTGAAATTAAGTGTATTTTATTCTTATTATAAAATAAAAATAAAAGAAAAAAGTATGTTTACAATAGCGGGCTAGCATTGAGAAAAAGAAAAACTAGGTTGGACATCTTTCATGAATTGAAAAACGATTATAATATACAAGGATTGAAGTATTTTACGCCCTTGTTGTTTGTACGCAATTATGTGACAGAGAAAGCACTAGTCACTCGCTATTCTAAAATACGTAGTATACTATTGAGAAGTGCAGGAACATTTATTTTTATATATGATTAAGAGAGTCAGGCGTTGAAGACGTAACGGTTGTCTTTTGTAGAGTCTACTATACCTGAAGATGCCTCGTGTTGAGAAGAAACACGTGCCGTTTGCAAGGTGGAAAAAGTGGTGGTGTGTGTTTGGTGTTGTGTATAGTGGTTGGTGGGTGGAGGGTTACTGACGGCCCTTTTTCGGTAAGATTTAACTTAGGTTCCATGTAAATCCACTTCATCCAGCAGGAAAACACACATTATTAATTTTCTATTGTTGTTTGCTTGTCGCGGATCTTAGCTAAGTAAAAGTTTTAACTGTCCACATATTTTAATATAGTATATAACAGTGACTATAATTTCCATTTTATTTCAGTCTATATAATGAAATGTTTGTTCAATTTGTACGTTTGCGGGTGAAGTTTTGAACAAACGAATTGTCATGCAAATCACACCCGACTTGGTAACGGACAAACGCCATGACTTACCAGCGTTATCCGAAATATGTTTACATGTAGAATGGAATTCATTAATACGTCTAGACAATTCACTTTGCGAACTATTCGCTGCTAAGTTTGAAAGTGGCCGATTTATTTCTACTTTATTTTTGCCACTCTTCGGAATTGGTCTTGTGCTTTGTTCGATGAGTATTACATACATACACGATATGCCTGTTTACCGTCTGGGAAGACCACAGGCTTTCATGCTACGATGCTGGCACACTTTCTGAGCTTCATCCACACCTTAAAAGCCGGCAAGCTTTCGTAATACCTACCACAGTTAGCGGAAGCGGAATGTTGCGGATGTTTATGGGCGGCGTTAATTGCTTTCTATCAGGCGACACGCTTGCTCGTTTGCCCTCCTATCCCATAAAGAAAAAAAACATGACTTTGTATTAGGAAGGTGATGAGTTTTGACTATATAAATTATAACACTCTTTAAAAGCATCCTTATCTGACGATAAAGATAATTTTGGTGAGTGTTATAATTTGTGAAATAGTATTGACTCATGACATAGAAGGATCGTCTTTGATTATTTCATATATCAAGGAAGCGAAGGGGTATGTATCAAGGGGTATGGGGGTTCATGTATCAAGGAAGCAAGTCGTTTTATTGCAAGTAATCACTGCATCCCATAGATACATGCAACAACAAGTAGATTGGACGCAATGTTTTAAAAACATTAGGTAGAAAGTTTCAATCCGTACCAAAAAAAGATTTTGAAATTTCCGTTCTATTTTTCTTAGGTCTCGATTATATCTCTGCAAGCGTAATTATATATACGCCAAAAAAATGTATGCTTCATGGCGGATCACTCTATTAATTATAAATTCATTATACGCATCTATATTTAAATTATAAATCTGACAAATATTTATTACTTATTTAATAGGACTTATTTAAACAATGTACATATAGCACAAAAGAAGAAAACCGAACTCAAAAAATGATTAATATGTTCACAAAAACAGAAACACAAGACACAAAAAATAATGACACCCATGAAAATAATCATTTAAAAATTATCTTTGTGCAAATAACGGATGCAGGATGAAAAATTATTCTCATATCATAATTCCCCTAGCGTATATCTACAATATTACGGGAGACGTTTACGGTAAGAGTAATAAAAGGTTTTTATGTCTTTTATCGTAAAAGTCTCCAGTAATGGATCCGCACATTTTTTCAGGACTTTTTTTCGAGATGCATTGCTGTACCATACAGTCCAACTATACGTTGAAGTTAAAAATGTCGAAAAGAAAGTTCATATTTAATATAGTGTTACAAATAAAATTGAGATGTTTATCAAGAAAACCTTAATTCATACATACATATATATCATCACGCCTTTCTCCCCTAGGGATAGGCAGAGACCACAGATCTCCATTGCAACGATCTCGGCATACTTCCCTTGCTTCCTCTACACTCATTATTCTCCTCGTGCAAGCCCGCCGGTTAAGGGTACTTTTATTCATTATTTAATTATATACGTTTAAAAAAAATACATGGCGAAAATTATATAATATATCCCTAAACATATCTCTTAGATATATTGATATATATCTAAGAGATATGTTTAGGGAAGTAACCAAGCATTTTTGACGCCATACCAGATTACCATGCTCGTTCATTTGTTCTGATAATCTAAATGTACATATGTAATGCATACGGCATTCATTTAAACAAACAGCACAATTCCTCAGGCCGGCTCGACACGTCGACTAACCGAACTGACGCGATCGACATTTCACGTTAATTTACTTGTAACTATGAACAATTGTTTATTGGCGTGAACTTTTAATTTGAGATATGTCCATTAAAAAAAGCCATAAGGATTATATCAGGGCTGTGCGGAAGCCAATTTATACCACATATCCTGATACCTGCGTACTTGAAGATTGTATTAAACTTACAACTAATTATAACGAAGGAAAATGTTGATAATTTCTCCTGCATGCCTAACAAATAAACTTTCCCCACCGGTGAGCTACCATCAATAACAAAAAAACAAATAGGTTTCCAGAACAATGCAAAACTGCGAGAAATAAAGAACATTTGGAGAAATGACAATCTAATATAATATGACTTATTTTTATTTATTTTGAAAGAGGCAAACGAGCATGTGGGTCAAAACTGAGGTCTTTTGTCGTAATACAGACACTTAACACGCAAACTGGGGATCACAAATAATAACTGTTGTACGGGTAGAAAATAAGGCCTCTATTATATAATCACAGTGCAAAGTTTATATAGTCAGTATTTTTCATGGGGTAAGAAGGCAAACGAGCAAGCGTGATGGAAAGGAATTAAGCCTGCACATAGGTGGGTCGCGTGCCTTTAATATATGAGTAGGCTTGTTTTTTGAAGGTTTCAATGTGGTGTCGGTTCGAAAATACTGCTAATATAACATACAGTTATATCGGCATATTTACATATAGTTTTTATATAAAAGAGATATATAAACAAAAAGCACACAAAGACATTATGAATTGTAAATTTAAAGTGTACGCGGCAATCAATACGGCCATCAAAATTAATGGACGCCCGATGTGGCTTGTGTATTGAACCCGTTGGAAAACAATAAAATGTTACTTCGCGAGTACGGTACACGTGTGACGTCATACACAATACTTTGGTTCGAGTGTCACCGACTGCCTTGAGTAGTAGTACCCTGCAGTTACTGGTGTGATACCATAACTAAATACTTTTGTACATTAATAATCTATATAAATAAAAATTAATTTTTCTTTGTATTTTTATCTTGTATGCTATTTCTAAACCATTCATATGATAAATTTGTATCAAAAACCATTGTGATGAATCTTTTAGTTGTTGTAAGAACGATTGCGAAGGTTTCTGGTCTAAAAAATATACCTACATTTTTGTTACAAAAAATATACATTGTAACTTACCGAAGTATATTAATGAAGCTACCATACGAAAGCCGATCTTCTACCTTAGTACGTAACGAACCGTCCTATTCATGTTACAGAAGTATTTCTCTTCTATTGCAAAGTACCGATCTATAAACCCATTATTAACCCCTTAAACTACAATGACGGGCATAGCCGACGTACGATGGTCGGGCCAAACGTAAATATTACGGGCATAGCCCGCGTGCGATGGGCGGGCCAGACGTAAATATTACAGGCATAGCCCGCGTACGGTGATCGGGCCAGAAGTGAATATTACGGGCATAGCCCGCGTACGGTGGTCGCGCCAGACGTAAATATTAAGAGCATAGCCCACGTACGGTGATCGGGCCACGAGTGAATATTACGGGCATAGCCCGCGTACAGTGATCGGGCCAGAAGTGAATATTACGGGCATAGCCCACGTACAGTGAACGGGCCAGAAGTGAATATTACGGGCGTAGCCCGCGTACGGTAATCGGACCAGGAGTTAATATTACGAGCAGACCCGCGTACGGTGATCGGGTCAGAAGTGACTATTACGTGGAATATTTCATATTCATTACAGGCTGATGCAATAATTGTGGTACACGCAAAATGTATGTATGTATGCATGTATGTGTTTACGATTAGCAAGATCAGCGTGTCACACAAGTCGTGCGAATATCCCGAACGCTGCGCGAGCTTGTATACGATTTCGGCCCAACATCTTCGAATCTAAATCGTAGGTTAAGGGGTTAATGAATGGAAACCATCTCAGAAGGGTGTCTCATTAGAAATTCATTTTATAATCTCTAATCAGTTTTAAGCATGGCAAGCTGCCGCTGGACTCAGTCCGCATGCATTTTACAAACGAGCCGGTGTCTATAGTTATGTCACGGAGTGCAGCAGGTGTCTAAATTTAACGCGGTGCGGGAAACAGCGTGGGCGCTCGCGTCCGTTGTCGGGAAGACGGCATAATCGTTAGAGAAATGGTGCTCCTCAGTTGTCGCGTTTTGAAACACAAATAGATCGTTAGGGTGGTGCCACACCGAGAAAAGAGTTGGACATATTGAAATTGATCCGCGACAAGCAAACAATAACAGAAAATTAATAATATGTGTTTTCCTGCTGGATGAAGTGGATTTACTTGGAACTTCAATCAAAACTTACCGAAAAACGGCCATCAGCAACTCTCCACCCACCAACCACTATACACAACACCAAACACACACTACCAGTTTTCCACTTTGTAAACGACACGTGTTTCACCCTAACACGAGGCATCTTCAGGTATAGTAGATTCTACGGAAGACAACCGAAAAATGACTTTTCGGTTATCTTCCGTAGAGTCTAACAAACACACATTATTATTTTTTTTTGTTATAGTTTGCTTGTCGCGCATCTTAGCTAAGAAAAAGTTTTGACTGTCCACATAGTGATGGATTATTGCAAGGTAACGCCTAACTCAATTAATCATATTGAAATTGTGTGACATCAATAATGATTAAACGTTCAGTTTAACAAGCCTAATTAATTGGCTTACGTAGAAACAATTGAAAGTTGATTGGGTTGAAAAATAAGAATTGTAGTCAAAAAAAATTGTTAAAGAAATAATTAAGTATAATAAATATATAGCCTATTACGTTAGATAAATTTTCACAGCTTACAAATAGAATAAGTAAATATAAAGTAAAAGAACAAACATTTTAAAACAATTACTTCAATCTAGAGATTATCCCTGCTTACTTAAAGACCGTATATAAAACTTACGACTGATTATAATGAAAGAAACAGTTGAAAATTTCTCCTGCATACTTAACAAATAAAAATTTCCGCACCGGTGAGCTAGCATTAACAACAAAAAAACAAATGTGTTACCAGAACGATGTAAAACTGAGAAAAATAATATAACATTCGAAGAAAAGAGGATCTCAAACATAACTTTTTCTTTTTAAAAAGGTGTGCAAACGAGCATGCAGGTTGCTTGATGATTAGTAATTATCGCCGGCCATGAATATCTCTATCTACAACACCATGGAACTGTTAATACGTTGCATGACTTTATAAAAATGTATAATAATGGATGGAAAAGCAATAAAGCCAGCTACCTCCAGCGTTGTTTCTGAACCGATATGTCATTGGAACCTTCAAAAAACACATACCTTAAATGCCGACAAAGCTTTTGCAATGCCTATGTTAGTGCGATGTCTATGGAAGGCATTGATCGCCTTCCATCTGATTACACACTCGTTTGCCTTCCTATTCCATAAAAAAAGAAGCAGGTAAAAGATAGAAGCGTAGAAAGTGAATGAGGCGGAAGGGTAGAATAAAGCCAAGTAACAAAATTAGTTTTTAGGCATCGGTCATCTGCGAGAGAAATTTGCATCTTTCGCTGACTTGCAAGATGCAACTTCTGCGAATAAATCGGCTCAGTCGTGCCCAAAAAACTGTTACTGTTATATTTTTGAAGATATTTTTATTATAAAATATTGGCGAAAATTTTATACCGGGCAGAACTTTTTTAAAAGTCCAATTTAGCCTGCTTCTGTCTAACAAGTTTTACATGTAACAGTGTACGTACGCCTTCGCTTAATTGCTCGTGTGAAAAGCCCTTAATAAACAGATAGGAACGATCCATAATGATCTGTCGTCTATTTATATATTGGGTAGTTTTTTAGTTTTTTCTCTTCACACCGTTATAACTCTTACTTTTTTAAAATTGGATTAGAATCTTAAGAAAAACTTTACTGGTTATAGATACGCGGTTTTTTTTTCATTTATTCATTTATTTGATTACAACCCAATAATTTTTCCTTTCCTTTCTTCTCTATCCTTTCCCTTCCTCTCCGCCAATCCACGGTCTGCCGTGCCAAAGGATGCGTGGCTAAGGACGCGCTTAGACGCAAGCGTGCCGACCGACCCAGGATCAGGCTCCCCCGGGTACTATGGTGCTTTACTTCAGTATGCAGGGCTCTGCTGGGGCTGACCTCCATCCCCCCTTGCGGCTCGTAAGATTCACTAACACGAATTAATTACGTATATTATTTTTTTACGTATATTATATTTGTTGAAAAATGACGGCGACGTAGTTCGCCACCCGTTGAATGGAGAGCCGTTTCGCTGCGATGAATGGTAGCGGATGGAGCTCTGTGGTCTCTGCCAACCCCTACGGGGAATAGGCGTGAATATATAAAAAAATATATAAAATTTTAAATATAGGAAAAAATTGCAATATATAATGCGAAGATAGAATATGACGTTTAGACACTAAATAAGAATTAAGTAAGTGTACTAAAGCAATCCATTCTTAAGTATACTTAAACACTTTTATTTATGCATGTTTTATGTGTGAAAATGCGAGTGAACAATTTCAATATGCGATATGCATGCATGTGGGAAATACCAAATAATATTTATTACACAGTATTTAATTAACAAATTTTCCGTCAGTCTACAAAGTGTTAGTGATTTATTTTAAATATATTTTTACGGAGATGACCAAACGGGTATATATATATATATATATATATATATATATATATATATATATATATATATATATATATATATATATATATGTATTTATATATATATATATATATATATGTATTTATATATATATATATATATATATATATATACATATATATATTTATATATATGTATATATTCCAGCTAAGCTTTTGATATGGTTATTTATTATGGGAGATATGGTTCATATCAATAATCCAGTGGAAGATACGAACTTACGACTTTCAGATCGAAAGGGTCCTAAGGTTTCGATCGTTGAAAGATTTCGAGCCTAAATTCGGGTTACTTTGGAAAATATTAATTCACGTTTTAAATACGTAATACATAGTTCATTATTTTTGCAGTAGGTACTAATGATTTGCTGTTCTTAAGTTGTAAAACAAACCAAATAAAGCACAAACCACACCCGTTCATCTATATTTTATTAAGAAACATTTGATAGCACCACGCATGTGAAAGCTTTTCAGCGTACTAAGAATAAGAATGAATGAATTTTAAAATAATTACTTATAAGTATTCTTAGCATGCCATGACACTGATACCTTGAACGTATTAGTATTATAGGTCGGTCTTGTATAGCTATCTACCGACATGCCCTCGTAAGAAAGCCATGTTAGGGCAGACATAGATGTACCAGCGAGCTATAAGGCGCTAAATTATCATTCGCTTTTAATAAATCTTTAACAAAAATGTGTTCGGTATAAAGTTTAGCACCAATAACAATTTATCCTTTCATTGAATGTGCTATTTATGACTACTACTACTACTAACCTAACCATAATCTTATATTTGACTTATAGAACAAAGAATGAAGTTACAAAAAAATGATAGGGAGTAAAAAAAGGTGTCGTGACAAGAGTTGAGAAAGGGATTAACTATCCCTTTCTCAACTCTTGTCACGATGGTTTTGGAACATAGAGGATGAATGAAAGACGACAGATAAAAGAAATTTACGTTGTATATGTGGATGGAAGGGTCGGTAGGGCAAGACCAAGGATCAAATCGCTGATGATCCTTGACCAAATCGCTAATGTTCCTTGACCAAATCGCTGATGTTCTGAAGAAAGGCCACGTCAAAAGAACCCTTAAACGACGAGCTTGTATGAAGAGAGATGAGTGTGGATGAAGCAAAGAAAGTATGCCGGGATCGTGGCAAGTGGAGGTCTATGGTTTTTGCCTACCGCTGAAAGCAAGCGTGATCGTATGTATGTATATATGTATGTACCTTATATTTAATAAGCCAAGATTTTTTAATATTCTTCGTTGTGATATAGCCATGAGATCATGTATGTGATGGCTCAATCGGGGAAGTACCACATCTCCACATAATGTTAACGATATTTGGTGACATTTTACCGTGGTTCGAACGGTGAGTGTAGGGATCCTAAGTCTCAATTCTTTATGTCTTTTCACCCTTCTCTATTTCTTTCTGCCTCTCCTGGTATTCACAGCCTTATCCTGAAGTAGGCAACGCATATGCGATGTCCTCAGTAAGATGTTCGTGGGCAGCGCTGATCGCTTACAATCAGGTAAGCCGTTTGCTCGTTCTATTTCGCTGCTGTAGTACCTACCTAAAATTACCTTAGATCTCTCATTGTGTTATTTTTCGAGAACTTTATATTTTATTTTTAGAATTTGAAGTTGTGTTGTGTGCACTGTAGAAGACGAAATAAACTTTAAAGTTTATACTATACAATTTGGACGAGCGGATCGTGCGTCTCATTATCAAGGAGTTTTTTTTAAGACGGCGAACGAATTTTATGGTTTTTACATTTAGCGATTCATTTTTTGACAATACTGTTATATCGTACAAAGATTCAAATCAGTTTTTATCATTTTCGTCTGTCCTTTACGATGGCTAATCACGGATATGTTTGTAGCGATTTTGACACAACATTAACAATGAGTTCCTAAAGGAATACATAAAAAAGTTAACAAAAACTGTCACTGTTTTTTGCAAGTCGTTCGTTCCTTCGGAAAAACAGTTCGTTGTAAATAACTTTTCATCCTAAAGACGATATTTGGTCTCCATTCCAAGGTTTGTCTTTCGATTAAAGACTAGGATATTACGTAATTTATTATATTTTCCGGAACTTTCTGTCAGTGATTTACCGCCAACCCGTCGTAGTTAAAGGATGACACGCACAATATTAATTTTAAATCAATGTTTTTGAATAAGCGGGCTGACTAATTTATCTGTTTACTTGAAACATGATCTCAATTCAAAACAGAGGTTTTATATAACAATATTGATTGCTTTATGTGACTAACAATTTATTAACTTTCGTAACCAGTTCATACACATTTCCAACTCAAACTATGTCACATATCCTCATTATAACAAGTATATTTAGAAGCAACTTCCATCTAGAATTTTCCTAAACAGGTAAGCCTGATAGGGTAATTGTTCGTATTGAGGCATATGTTTAAAAGGAAAAACAAATATTTTAACAGTACTGCACTTCTTATAAACAAATCTTAAATAAAAAACAAATATTCAATATAGTACACAACTGGATACAACCTCAGAGAATATAAATATTTATTTAATATATATTTTAATTGCATAAATAAACTCAAGATTAATAACTACAGGCCTTGTGATAAATTAAAGAAGTATCATTTGGAACTTTGACTTAAGATGAATGCATATCTTAAGGATATTTTTAAGAAAAGATATATGAACTTTAGTAGATAATGATGTGTACTAATAAGAAAAGACACTAAAATCATATGTAACCCACAATTCTTTGTCCTTCAAGAATCCAAATTACACTTAAAGATGTTTAAATACTCCCTAGAATGTCTTGTATATTGCAATTTTAAATATTTAATTATTTATCATACAAATATTCAATTATAATAAATAGATCATCATGAAGAAATAATTACAAAAAAACTCATGCCTTTAACTAATCAGTCAACCATGAAAAAACATGATGAGTATAATAAACAGCTTATGTTTAAATTGATTGGTACTGTACCATAAATTCATTCTACTTTCTCCAAAGCTTTTTATAGGTTTTGAGCAATGACCCCTCCAGTTCAATGACCTTTGTGAATATTTTATATTTGTTATCAAAGTAACACAATTTGGATAAGGGACATAGTTTACATAAGAATGCTAAAATCCATAATAGGTGACCTAGAAGAGTATGATTATATAAATTATTTATAAAAAAAAATATTATCAAAGATGAAAAAATTAATTAATTTTACATACTTTTTTGCTTAAATAGAGTTGTGGGCTTTAATATATTTACCACTTCCATTGAAAAACTAGGCCAATCTTATGATAGGTATAGTCTCTTGGCTGCAAGTTTTAAACTTAGCAAGTTTGCTAAATCACTTTTCAATCTACTGAAATAATGGGAAATAACAAGGAAAACCCAATGGAGATCCATGGATCACTCGTGAGAAGTCTAGACTTCAAATTGGATCATTGTCAAAGAAGTTCATCATAGTAAATAATGGTTAAATAGACCAGAAAACATGAAATAACAATAATGTAAACTCTTCAGTCTTGTACATAATGAATGATTAAAGAGAATTCTGGAAATGTGCCCAAGTTTTCTTGCATATAGAAAAACATTCAAGAGCAGTGAATAATGTTTTTTTTTTCAAAGCAGACTAATAATAATACCTACAAAGATTGTAAAACACTACTTAATAATTTTTCTACGCTAGATAGACTGATAATAAATTATTTAAGGCACAAGATCACTTTATTTTCCTCATTTGTACATAAAGATTACAAAAAGAAATAAAAAAGGTATAATCATATTTCTGGTTAGATCAGTACATAGATCACATTCAAAACATCTGTATAAAACATATAACACAAAATCAGCTGAAAGCAAAAAGCAAATATGATACCCTGGTATAATATAACAAAATCATGTTGTGAAAATTATTTTTTACATATATAATATTTTATTCTGGCAATAAATACAAAAATCCTTTCACCAAAAATATAGATTTGTCTTTCAAATAGTGGAATACTAAGTAACTTTAAGTAACAGGGCCAAGATATCAGAAACACTATTTAAACTTTATTCACTATTTGTAACAATTTATTATCATCACCTATCAAGAATGGTTACTGATTACATATTAGTATGATGGTTAGCCACTGAATTATCAAGTTTAACCAAACTTTTAAATTGTCTTTTAATTGAACTACGGTTTAATAAAACAAAATGTTAACTTTATAAACAACCATTAACATTTGATTTTATATTGATAGGTCACAACATGATTTTTATTTTACTCAACATGCTGAATTAGCTGAAAGAAATATACAATCCACTGCATAGATGTGAAATACAAAAACCTATATTTAATGATATTGTCAGTAAAAGTTTCATATTCATACAAAGTCATAAATACATTATTATTAAAATTACACTTATCGTTATATATAATTATTTATTTGTTTTTTATTAACACTTCTTGTTAAATAACTTATTGTTATATAAAAGTAACCAATTGTGATATAGAAAGTATAATAAAAATCTAAATTTTTCAAGACCAACTAGGACTAATAAGGTATCAATTGGAAATCAATAAATTTAATCATACAGCATTTATGATTTGAAATATACACAAAATAGTAACTCATAAATCTAAAACAATTCAGTATCCATTATAACTGTTATTTCATTTATAACACAAAATATTTAGAATAAAAATGGCAATGTAAGATTTTAAATCAATATTTTATAAAATGGAAAATTAATATGGATACAATAATTAAAAGTTAAATTACTTGTTCATTTTAGTTAACCGGGTGTTTTCTAAATCCATTAATATCAATTTTTTTAATCACCCAATTCAGCATGTCCAAACCAAGGTAACATTAACATAGGAAAACTTACCTTAAAGGGCCTAGGTCTAGGCTGCGACGGAGCAGTGACAGCGTTGGCAGCGGCCGTAGGAGCCGGTGACGGCGCCGTCACATGGTCCGCAGGTAGCGACTCCGGCACAGTCTGAAGAGTTGGCCGCATAGTCGTCGACATCTCAACACCAGTTCAAACACTTATCACCTTGCTAACACACCCTCACCGCTCGCATCCTCCGCGGTGGCCGCGCTCTCAGCCTGACCGGCCGGCCCAGGCCTTCACCAGCACGCCGACGCGGCCTCCGACTTGACTTTAGCGATAGTCGAATAACAACGCCCATCTAACCGCATTTTCGACCGGAAAAACACATCGCAATGATCTATGAGAATTGTCGGGACACTTTACGCATTCGTATTTCACTTTCACGTATATGCTTAACGATCGCTGAGATGGAAAACGGAAATAGATACGCAAAAAACTATTAGAAAGCTTAACTGAATCGTCTCCTGTCACATAAACACTACGAAAGAATTTAGAGTTACAGATAAATGCAGATGCGTAACTTAATTTCCTTAATGCAAACGGATAGTGCCAACGTTAAAAAATCATTTTATGACCAAAAGTTCGTCAATTTAATAATAAAATAACTTATTATATTTACTTAAATCTGCTAAAAGTCCGTATATTCTTGAATTCACTCTCAAGATGGCGGATTTTACCTACTCCTCGTAAATGGGCACAAGGCTGACACGAAAACATCAACCGGCTCTCTATCAATCCCTTTCTTTTGATACCGTATGAAATGAGATAGTATTATGTGACCAACTTCAGCGGAGTTTAGTACGTTGTGGATACGTCATAGGAAATCTGCCAATAGAGCATGCGCGAGCCTAAGCACAGTTAATAAATTGAACGCAACATTTTGCGTTTATTTAAACAAACAAATAACTTTGGAACGTGACAGTGATGCTGTCGACACTGTATATTGTGGAAAGCTAGTGAAACGAATATAATCTCTCAGCTCGATTCACAAGCAAAAACTAAATGTGTAATGTTCATCCACAGGGGGATCTTTGACAACTCCTATCTTCCAAAACTCTTAAAACCGAACTCCAATTATTCAAGAATGTCAAGTATTTGGGAGTAACTCTTGACAGTAAACTGAATTGGAACATCCAATTGGATCTCAAATTAAACAAGGCAAATATTATGTTCTAGCAGTGCCGCCGGATGGTAGGCAACGAAACGGGAGTTACCCCCAAAATCATTCGGTGGCGGTCCAATGAGCTGCTATGGTGCTACTAGTGGTGGTGGTACTGGTGGAGGCAAAAACACCTTAGCATTTTTACAGACTGTTCCAAAACGACAACAGGCACAGGCTCCGGGGTTTTCTTTAAGACTTTTACATTATAGAAATGAGTCAGTGATCATTGCAGATTCTATTAATTATCAATTACGTATAAATACAAAACGCAATAAAAACCATTGTCATTTAAGCTCTACGCCACCAACAACAAGATTATTCCTTACCTACGGCGAGAAAACCCTGGAGCTAAACCTAGGCTTATGACGAGCCTACAAGTGACTATTCATCATGACCGACGTCAAAAAGGCAATCCTTGGTATGACTTCCTCAACCATTTTAACATTCGCATCGATGTTACAAACAGAAAACTAATAGACCACACAGAATATCTTGGCAGTCAACGAGTCACTTTGTAGGTGTTAAGTTCTAACCATCCGCAGCATTTTCACGACATATTCGCCAAATCCTCAGGCTACAAGACTTACAGCGATGAATCTAACGCCGACAAACAACGTGGAGCACTACATCGAAACCAACGGACGACCCACTTACTCAAGCCCCCGACTAAATCTTGGAATAATTAACTTCTATCGAGAATATATACCAAATGCGGCTTTGATCCAAGTCCCATTAAATACCCACACAAAATTCCAAGAAAATGGATGAGAGTGTAATTCAAAATGTAAACGCAGGAGGGTTTTCACCAATATCGAAATTCACCATAATCGAAAATTTAGCGGTTTGTTGCAGAATAATAGTCGCAGATTATATTCTATGTATTGGGACATCTCCTCAATTTTCTTACTAGCAATATTCTTTTTGCAGTCCAATAACACATTTTCGCCATTTATTAAAAATGGCTGCCTTGTTGTTGGTGACTGTTGGGCGCTTGTTTAGTTAGAGAATAATTGTTTATCTTGCTTTCGTTATGACTTTCATTCAATGTCTTTGTAAAGCATTGTAAAGATTAGCATATGATTTAATTAATTGGTAAGTACAAACCTTTAAATATTTATGTTAACTTGTAAAAGAAAACGCTAACGTAATATGTTTCAGACGCAACGTGAGCTTTTTGTGCGTGTTAATATTCATGTTATTCTATGTAATACATATTAATTTAGATATCAAACGATATGCTTTTATATCTGCTGTTTATAAAGGTTATTTAATTTATAATATTAAGAGTGTCATTATAATTGACCTTACTGTGAACATTATAAAGGACAATAGTCTTCAAAATGCTATGCTACGGAAATGTTCTTGTATATTCCACAGCACCCATTCAGTTATATGTTAATTTCATTTTATTCTACCGTGAAAGTGATGATATTTTATGTTTTTCTGCAGTGCAAAACAAACAAAAGGTGAATGAACCCAAAATATCCTAAAAAACGTCATCTCATATACCATGTTAATGTTTACAGTCGGAACTGGAATACTTTTTTGAATACTGTGAATGTTATCATTGGATATATTTTATGGTTTCTTATACATTTGTTTTATGTGAATGAAACTGACACAGAAAAATGAAATTTTATAACAAAAGAATATATTTTATGATGTATAGTTCCCGGTATAGAATGAGACCACTCCATTTCAAACCCTAGGTTTTGTATAAGGGAACTTAAAGAACAAATACCAGTCAATGAACTTTACCACCAATTTAAGAATAAAAAGCAGTCAGTGATATACAATGCATCTGTGAAGCATGGATATTATGGCACCACCCCTCAATTTTGATGGAGCCCAATTTCTGTCATTCTACTCTCATGGCTGTAATAATGATGATGATGAGTAATAAGAAGATGGAAACCATTTTATAACAATGAATACATTTTTTTTACTCTGCCTATCAAGTGCCAAACATAAAGCTTTACAAGTACTTTAATAGTGATGTATTGGCTTCTTTCAGATGTAACTCGCCCAACAGTCCCCTCAAGGAAAACATTTTCCTAATGATTAATGAATCCCACCATTAGTTATTATAATACATGTTCAAAACAGTAAACATTTTCTTTGTCTGAAAAACATACATGTCGAAGATGTGGCCCCAATCTCAATACTCCCATGTAAATATGCATTATCAAAACAACACTGCTAAGACAAATGAGCACCAGAACCAACAGAATTTAAAGACGCTGGGCATGACTTCTGCTATTTCTATGGCAGGTTTGTATTAATTAAACAGTATATTTTGCATTTCATTTGTAAGACTTAGTTTATTTAATTTTTTTATAAAAGTGATAGGTGAAGAAGCAAGTGGGTTACCTCATGGTAAGAAACCACCTCTGCCTTATGCCATGGGTATTACATATGTATCACCTAACTTCAGGTGAGTACATGAATAATATCAGGTAGGTCAGGATAGAGGAAGTAATGGTGGGTATATGAAGTATACATAGGTGTATTCTCTGCATTTTTATGGCTTGAATCACTAATTAAATTGTAATTGAGTTGCTATTAATAAAGCCAATACATTAGGCCAAGAAGCTGAAAATACTTGGAATTTTGAGCTTACAACCTGGACATTTTAGTGGTATCTACATGATTAATGGAGTCAGGCGTTACTTTTCAGAAATCTATTACTATGTGGACAGTCAGAACTCTTACTTAGCTAAGATCCATGACAAGCAAACAAAAATAGAAAAATAATAATGTGTTTTTTACTGGAAGAAGTGGATTTAATGGGAACGTAAACTAAATCTTATTTAAATTCTGCTATACCTGATGATGCCTCATATTAAGGCAAACACACATTGTTTACGTTGTGGAAGAATGGTAGTGTGTGGTTGATGTTGTTGATAGTGGTTTAGTTTGCTTGCTTGGCATGGACCTTGGCTAAATAAGATTTCTGACTGTCCACATGATATCAATATCATTTCTTAATTTCTGATAAAGTAAAATAAATTGATATTTTACCTCCACACTGAAATAACCAAGCAGTTTTAAACACAAATTGTTACAGGCTATTAATGGCGGCATAATGTAAAATAATTTTCATTTTCTTCCAGGCCCAAAGCCAATTGACATTGAAAAAACAAATGACTTGAAAGAATCTCTGGTGCCTTTTGGTGTGTTTGAATCGGAGGCTGAAATGCACCACCGTATGGAGGTATTAGGCTCGCTGCATCGCCTCGTGAGACAGTGGATTCGTGATGAGTCACTGCGAAAGAACATGCCACCAAGTGTAGCAGAAACCGTTGGCGGAAATATATACACATTTGGTTCCTATAGACTTGGCGTATGTATTACCCTATATGTATTCATTACTTTACATATTTAGACTTTTGTAGAATTTTCATTACTATTAAAATATTCTTGGTAATAGAATCCGAAGAAACTATAGAATGCATCTCCCAAGTTGCATTCCTTTCTATTCATCAAGTATAGCAATAAAACAATTAGAATTCCGTGATTTCTTCTGCACATAAAAATTTCCTCATAAGACTATATTTTTCCATACAAAGTCCTCTCATCATTTTAATGATCAGCAGTGAACTGCCACATACAGTTCACTGCTGGAAATATGACATGGAATGGCACCTAACCTGATCTTCAGGAGTATGTATCCAATGCTACACTAAATCCTACTAGTTTAGTCTCACACAAAGTTCTCTACTAACAAAAATGTCTTAAAAATCTGTTGAATCCTTTTCAAAATTAGCACATAAACACATGTGAAGTTGTTGACATTTAGTTTTCAATCTTATATTACAAATCATCATGAGTGTTTAGTAAAGACTGTTTTTCTATATTAGAAAAACTTCATACTTAATAATAACAATAATTCTTTATTTGCATAATGTGAAGTGTAACAAGATGAAAAAAGACATTACATTTAAAAGCTCCATCACATTGCCACTTATGGTGTACAAATTTCATTAATTATTACATACATAGAAATCTAAATACATAAGTCGCTTATTATTACAAAGCATTAAATTATTAATAAACTGTTACATTGTCAATAAAATTATAATTGATTTATCTATTACATACATTCGATCTAACTTTTAAAGCAAAAACATCCTTAGTATTATAAATATTGCCATCTATTAGCCATAGACTTTTTTTTAAATAATCTTGTGTTCAATTGTTTTAATTCATGAGGTATATTGTTGTAGATGCGTATACACATGAACAGGTAGCTTTTGATATATTTATTCAGTCTGGGGTGATCATTCAGTACTAATCTTTGGAGACTAATCTTAGTTGTAAGTGTACAGTTTTGATAGAGTACAGTTTAGATTCAGGACCTACTTCAGACTAAAATGAACATTTAGATGAATGGATTATAGAAAGAAAGTATTTTTATATGGATAGAATGATTTTTGTTTTTATTGTACTCTAGCAAACAAGTTGTATGTTGTTGTACATAATTGATTATATTGTTTATATATGTCTCTTACTGCTAATAGTGATATCTTTCAGACAATTTTTATTATTAATTATGTACTTATTTATACTTATAATAAGAAAAATGTAAGCACCAAGTATTTTTTTTATGAAAATTAAATTGAATTATCTGTTTCATAAGGAAGTGTTTGCTGAATGAAGAAAGGGTAAGGATATTGTATGTATAATATTGTTATATATGTAAATATGTCTTATATTGTTGTAGGTACATCACAGGGGCGCTGATATTGATGCGTTGTGTGTGGCTCCAAGACACATTGACAGGACTGATTATTTTCAGTCTTTCTATGAGTTACTGAAGACTCAACCGCAGGTGGGTATTTGTTTGTATATATATTTTTGTTTATTTATGTCTTGAATTGATAAGAGAAAACAATACACACACATTTGTACAATAGTCTTAATTGTTGTTATAATTTTTTTATTAAATGACATTAAATCTTATATATTACCTAGATAAGTTGTGATATTTTAATTCATGGGCATGCTAAAGTAGAACCTGGATGAAGAAATTAACATATAGAACATAAAAGGCAAACATCATCCGTATTAGTGATAAAGGCCTGTTATTATCTATGTATATTTCGGCGTTGACAGCATCTAGAATGAATCTTCCCTTCTGAAATCAAGACCGCGAACAAAGACAATAAACAATGATAATATCCATCTAAAAATATATTTGTTCAAAACAATACTTAAAATACAGCTCAATATTGAGATTACATAAAAATATGATTTTAAGTATTATGATTTTCACACAAATTACAATATACACTATAATAATTATTTTATGTAAACCAACATTATTCTTACATAAACTGCTAACAAATGGCGCCATAATACATATACAATTAATTTTGTCTATTGCATAAAATAATTAAATAATAGTATTAATTCTAATACACCGACATATACTATCTATATGTAATTGTATTACAATATTAAGAATACTTTTGCTACGTTGTTTATGTAAATGTCTTGTTATAGGTAAAAGATTTGAGAGCAGTAGAAGACGCGTTTGTGCCGGTCATAAAGATGAATTTTGATGGAATTGAAATAGATCTTTTGTTTGCGCGGCTCGCTCTCAAAGAGATTCCTGGTAAGTGAAATATAACCCTTTTTATTTTTCATCATCGTGCCTGAATCGGACACCTGCAATATTAAGACCGCTACTATTAAGATGCATTGCCTACCTTAGAGTGAGATTTAAAAATATTGGGAGGGTAATAGGGAAGTTTTAAAAAGTTAGCTCTTTAAATTTAAAAATTAGGATAATATACAAAAGATTTGTCTTGAAACCTATAACCGTGAACATGTATAACATGTTTTTGATTTTATTTTATTTATTAATTTTTAAAAAAGTAAATATATGTTACATTAACCTATGAACACTGCATTTTAATTTAAAAAAAAATTTTTTTTCGCCAATCAATAGATAAAATAGTAGAATTCTGTCAAATTTCTTACAACCATAACTTATACAATTTTCGTTTG
The DNA here is from genome assembly GCA_031353405.1 of Baronia brevicornis. Taxonomy (NCBI): domain Eukaryota; kingdom Metazoa; phylum Arthropoda; class Insecta; order Lepidoptera; family Papilionidae; genus Baronia; species Baronia brevicornis. The sequence goes on along the minus strand of JASFAT010003325.1, from coordinate 48,072 downwards.
AGGCCATGTGCTCTATTCTCTGCGTTAATTCACAACAAAGCATGTTTTTCTTTTTTTCTTACATATCAATTTTTGTTTTATGTATGTATGTTGTAATGAAAATTTGGCATTTATTAGGTTAGGTTAGGTTTTTTTACGTAGGAAAAAAAGTTTAGATCAATTTAGATTATTCCTTTAATGTGGGAAAATAAAATTGTTATTTTGTATTGTGACTTTAATAAACAAGGTATCTATCTTTTAGCTGAAACTGTCTATCCTGCTTCTGTAAAATGTGTTTTACCAAACTTACATATTAGTAATTATGTTTTAGATTCATTCGACCTGCGTGACGACATATTGCTGAAGAACCTGGACCAGAAGTGCGTTCGTTCGCTGAACGGATGCCGCGTCACCGACGAGATTCTGCGTCTGGTGCCAAATATTAACAACTTCCGGCTGACGCTGCGCGCTATAAAGCTATGGGCTAAACGTGAGTGTTACACATAATTCTCTTTTTACACGATACATACGTTCCCAAAAAATTGCTGTGAAAAGAGAATTAGGTGTAATCAATGCTAAAAAAAATTTGTATGTTATAAAAAATAAATTATACTTTGAAATAAAGAGAATTTAGGTAAGAAAGAAAGAAGTTTTTAGGAAAGGCCAAGTCAAGAGTACCGTTAAACAACGAGATTGCACGAGGAGGGTGATGAGTGTGGAGGAAGCAAAGAAAGTGTGTCCAGATAGTAGCAAATGGACATCTGTGGTCTCTGCCTACCCTTAAAATTACCGGTAAATTCATAGAATATTAAAAATCATGTTAAAACGAAACAACTCATGTAAAAAAAAGATTTTTTTTTTCGTTTTAACTCATGTTAAATCAAATTCATGTAAAAAGAGAATCAAGTGTTTTTCATACATCCTAGTTCATCATCTTCAGCCTGCAGCAGAATCATGCTGTATATAAGCCTTGTCTACAAGCATCTCTTTTCTCTCAGCCACTCTGTGAATATCTTTGTTTCATCTGTCTGGTAGCATCCCGCACTACCTTTGTCAAAACGCAAAGCGTTCTGTAGCACTCGTCTAATTCAACAGTTGTCAAGTCTCTGACAAACGTGAACACTACGTGATCTGTCAGAATTTTTACTAGGCTAAGATCCACTACAAGCAAACAAATGTAAAAAAATAATAATGTGTGTTTTTACTGGAGGAAGAGGATTTTCAGGGAACTTTAACTAAATCTTATCAAAAAACAGCCGTCAGCAACTTTCCACCTCCCACCAACGCAAAACACGCACCAACACTCTTCTACAATGTACTGTACGGGTACTTGGCAACCGCGGTTGACAGAAATCAAAGTTGGGCCAAAATTTTGGCATGGTTGCCAACACTTTGGCCCAACTTTGGTTGCTCTGAGAAACTACGAGCAGTGATGTGTCTTTGCTCTTTCTAGGCATAATAGGTACTCCAGTATATGCATAATGTTTGTTTTCTTAGGACATGGAATTTATTCCAACACCCTTGGTTACCTTGGTGGCGTGTCTTGGGCAATGCTTGTGGCCCGCACATGTCAACTGTACCCCAACGCTTTGCCCGCCACACTGGTGCACAAGTTCTTTCTGGTGTTTAGCCAGTGGAAGTGGCCCCAACCTGTGCTGCTGAAGCAACCTGATGCTGTCAACTTAGGTTTCCCTGTTTGGGACCCTAGGGTGAGTTTTTTCTCTAATAAAACTGCCGATCTCACTTAAAACATTCCCATCGAGAAACAAGATTTCTCGTTTATAAAAAAAATATTAATTTAATGTCACCCACTGCGTAATGTAAAATAATGTGTAAAAGTATTAAATAAGTAATACGCTATCTTTTAGATAAAAAAGTTTTCCACCTGTGTTTTTAATGACGGATTCACAAAGCTTTGGCAACCTAGCGACTAATTTTTCCATTGCCGTTCGTCTTGCAGCTGATCCCACAATAGTTATATTGGGTTTAAGTCTGGGGACTGCGGAGGCCATATCATGAGTTTCAATACATTCTGTTGTTCTTTTCCTTTTAAAAAGTACTTGCATAGTCTCGACGTGTCTTTAGTATTATTATCTTGTTAAAATATGAATTCCGGACCAATTAAACGGATTGGATTCCTGAAGGCACTGCACTATTTTCTAATATATTTTTGTAACTTTCTTTTTCAAGATTACTTGAATTCGCACGAGATCTCCAACGGTGGAGCCATCAACACAGACCCTTCGCAATATTTAACTGAAGCCACAGTAAAGTCGTAGAACCTTTCGTTCGACTGCCACCCGAAAACACTTCGTTTGGATTCAAAAACTACAAATTTTGATTCGTCCGTCCTTTTCCCAATCTGCTGTTGTCCTATTCTTGTGTTCTCTAGCTCAATTCTCTTCTTCTTTTTAACTGTTTTAAGAAGTGGTTTTGAAACCACTACGCATTCCTTAAGTCCTGCGTCAAGTTCTTTTGCTTGTGATACACTAACTGGATTATTACACCCCATATTGAATTGTGCTGCTATTTCTGCTGCAGTTAAGCGTCCATCCCGTTTGATTTTAGTAACTGTATTCAAATCTTCACTCTAAGTATTGGCTCTCGGTCTGCCTGGGTGACGTAATATTGGTGCAAATAGTTCCTTCAGACGCAAATTTCTTAACAATGTAGTCAACAGTTTGTCTTGGCGTATTTCTGAACGCCAATTATTATATCTCTGATCTCTCGGGAATGTTAGTTTTACCTAAATAAACAAAACTCAGAAGTGAAAAGCAAAGAAATGTTATTACTGACTTTAAGTGAGTTGAGATACGGAGAGCGTACTTTTTGGTCAAATGACATCATATAACTAACGTAATGATATTTCTAGTAGTTATTCTACTTTTTAAGTTTTGTTTATTTCTCAATAACTTAATTAAAACACAAACTACAACTTCAAATATTAACTTTGAAGAAATTTCCTCAATAACACTATCATGGTCGACAAATAATAATAAACTATCTACCATTCTACTGTATATAAGTATTTTGCTTTGAGATACGAACAATGAAACGTAATAAAACTGCTGGGTTTAGGTCAATCACGTTTTTTTTTTTACAGCCCATATATACCACCCTCTCTTAATTTATGGAGAAATGGACATATTTATCACAACCTGATGCGGGAATCGACCATTGACTTCGAAAGCAGTTGTTTCGAAGTTCGTTGTCAGGCAATTCTTACATCGGGATAAATATATACACAGCCGGCCAAAAATTTGTATCTATTAGTATATATCTACTAGTATATAGTATAATATAATGTACATATGATATGCGTCGCAACTGCGATTGTTATTTCTATTGTTATTTAAGAATCTCTAAGAGTCATTTTTGTTTTGTATTTTGAGTTTTATTTCATTTTCTTACTTTGATGTAGGTGGTTTAAAACTTTGGGCCAGCAGTGTATATACACTGCTGGCCTATAGATATATATTCCCAGTCTGTATATTCCGCGAATCCGTCTTATACAAGCGTAGTGGGCTAATATCTATTCCTCCAACTTTGACAGTGGATCATATGTGAGCTGTAAAAAAAGGAAATGTTGATGAAACTTGTGATAGAACAAGAGTACAAACATAAAAGTAAATTTGACTATTTTTTTATATTGCAGGTGAACGTATCAGATCGGTTTCACCTAATGCCTATCATCACTCCAGCATACCCTCAGCAGAATTCAACTTTCAATGTGTCGGCATCAACACGAACAGTCATAATGGAAGAGTTCCGGCTTGGTAAGTGACGTTATTCAATTTTTTTATATCTCAATATAAATAATCTCAATTTCTTATGCCGGATAACAAACATATCTATTCAAAGACGTCAGTCGAAATAATGTTTTTGTTTTTATAAAACAATTTATTTCCTCTTTATTTTTAAAATTTTAAAATAAAAATTTTATGGGATGGAGGGCAAACGAGCAAGCGTGTCACCTGATGGAAGGCAATCAGCGCCGCTCATAGACATCCGCAGCGCCATAGGCAGTGCGGAAGCGTTGCCGACCTTTAAGGAAAGTGATATTATGGGAGTGGTAGGGGGAAAGAGAGTGGGAGGGGGAGGGTGTTGGGCCTCTGGAACTCAGATCGCTCACCGTACGCAGCGCGGTAGCTAAGCTACCACTCAGACGCCAGTTTTCTTCAGGAGTGTGGTACTTCCCCGGGCGAGCCGGCCCATTCATGCTACAGACAAATAATATGCCATTCTTGACAAAGTATTGGTCTGTAGCGTGACTCTACTACTACAGTATATACTAAAAAGCGTCATTTTACTGTGCCTTCTCGATTATAATTTATGAATCACTTGTATGTTGGCCATTAGCATAGTTGAAACGAAATCACCAGTTAACAAATTTTCTTTAAAAGCTTTATAGATCCTCAATCCTCAAGTGTGGATATGAGTTGCCATCGTTTTGTGTCCAGCAGTGGATTTTTATGATAGTATTGATAATTGAATCATTGATTTTATCATATCTTAAAGGCCGGCAACGCATTTGAGATGCCAATTGTTTCAGATGCATTTGAGATGTCAATTGTTTCATAAGCGGCAAAATATCAGCGTTACGTGACAGCATTTTGCCGTGTTACTTTTCGCGTTTCGTTCAATGCGTTCAGCGATCTGGAACCCGATTTTTTTTCTTCTTTCTTTATTTTCTTCTCCCTCTTCCATTACTATATTCTTTTTCTACTGTTATATTGCAGACGTTCATAGACGCCGGTGGTTGCTTACGATCAGATGACTAGCTTGCTCGTTGCCTATCGCTTCAATAAATAAAAAGCTTATACATACATATCGTCACGCCTGTTTTCGTAAGGGTAGGCCACCACAGATCTTCATCTGCTACTATCGGCATACTTTCCTTGCTTCCTCCACACTCTCTATATGCAAGTTCGCTGATAAAGGGTATTCTTGACCTGGCCTTTATTAAAAACTTAGACAATTTGGTCAAGGTATGTTTTCCTTGGTCTCCTCCAACCGACTCTTCCATTTACATCCACAACATACATTTTTTATTTTTAGGCGTCTTTCATTCATCCTCTATGTGCCCGAACCATTTAAGCATCCCTTTCTGAACTTTTGTCACAACATCTTTTACTTCACATCTCTCTCTTATAACTTCATTCCTTATTGTATCATTCAAAGTTACCCCACAGATACTTCTTAACGCTCTCATTTCTTTTTTTTTTCATACCCAGACTCTTAACTTAGAGTTGTACTTTGTTACTGATACTTAATCAGTAACAAAGTGTAAAGATTATCAAAACGTCTTTAGAACTAAATTATTACCAATAATGTAGAAAAATCAAAAGTTTTTTTGGCGGTGTACATGTGGAAAAAAGGATGAGTGTATATGTCCCTATTGAATTTTTTATAGCTTTAGAGGGATATTTTATTTTTTGTATGTTTTATATCTTCAAAGGGACGTGTTATTTTATTTGTTTAGGTCTAGCGATAACAGACGAAATAATGCTGGGAAAGTGCGGTTGGGACCGTTTGTTCGAAGCGCCAAACTTCTTCTCACGCTACAGACACTTCATAGTGCTCCTTGCTTCCTCCGCCAGCCCAGTGGATCAGCTGCAGTGGTGCGGACTTATTGAGAGTCGGATTCGTCATTTGATCAGTGAGTTCGAATTTCTAAATACAGTCTCATACAGTAAACCCTCCTATAACGCGGTACCCTTATAAAGCAATTTCGTATAACGCGATTTCATGTACCTCGTATTGCAAGTGTTTTCCCCCTATAACGCGGGGATTTCCTATATATTTCTGTACTACGAAATTTGTAGTGATTTGTACAGTTCATAATCAATTTCATGTATGTTTGCACATTGTGTATATTGTGTTCTTATAAATTATTATTTTTGTATTAAATTTGTTTTCCTAGTTTTTGAATTGTAAAAACAGATTATACATATAAATCTACTAAAAGGTGTAGAAATTTTATTTTTATTTTAAATAAAATATTTATTTTTCAGCCTTTCTCGTATGTGTTTTACAAGGGTTTACTGTATAGTATGAATTCATGCTTTATAAAAACAATGTCTCGTTTGATCTGGCAAACAGATAAAGGATGTTATAAATTTAAAAAAAAATTGATGATTTTAAATTGTAAATCATTATTTCACAAAAAAAACTCGTAACAACATTTAGACTTTTTCCTAAATACTGTCCGATTGTCCATTTTAAGAGTAGTCTGAATGTGCAGCAGTAGAAATTATCACCCTTTTCGTTACTTATAAGCCGGCAACTTCTGCAATGACTACCTAGCAAGATTGATTCGAAGATGTTAATGCTGGTAGCCTATTGGCTTTAACAGCTTTATCGTATTCAGGGCCCGCGGGCTGAAAGCCCGCGGGCTAGTAAAATATAATTGGGAATCTGCGCAAATCGCAGACTCCATCGGCCTGATGCCGTGTCGGAGGTACACGTATGTGTGTGTGCTGATTTTAAACTCGTCATGATTCTACGTTAAACATGTAGGGGAGGTTGAACTTTAGTAACTATAGTCCCTATTAGTCCCATAGACCCTAAGATCTAGGGGGTGAAAACCGACCGGGTACGTGAGAGAATCTCGTGTAAGCGGCCGGTGTAGAAGTGTTCCCTACTCTACGTGCTCGGCTAGGGCCGGGGTGCGTGTGAGTGTTGGTGTCGTGAGTGGATCCGAACGACGCTGTTTCGTCGTCCGGATCGTGTAACACGTTACGCGGGCGTCGTCTTTTCGGGCGCGCGTTTAAATCGGGTGAATAATTTACCGATTGTACCACCAGTGGATTCGGATGGGATTCGGATCTCTCAAAATGTTTCTTAGAGAGTGTTTTAAAGTGTTGTTTGACGCTCGGCAAGTTAAGGTCGCAGTGGAGGTCAATATTGCGCTGGAGGTCAATATTGCGCTGGATAGACTACCTAGCAAGTAATCGTCGTTTGTTTACTAATAGTAACATTGTTCATTCTGAAATTAAATTTAAGTCCATTTAGTTTGAAATGTAATTAACATATTATCCTTCTCTTAATAGACACTAATAAATGGACATACTCTTACTTATACTCTTCTTAGCAAATTAAGTTGTAGCGGACTCCACAATTTAGTGTAAACATAACTAACTAGAATGGTTCTTAGTAAAGAGCTTAGAGAAAGCCGCCGTCATAAAGTTATAAAGAGAATTGCTTTACAACCCGAAAAAAACTAGAACTGCGAAAAAGACTATTGCTAGTCCTAACTGTTTAAACAATAGATCTTTGTCTCACGTTGTAGCCGCCTCTCGGCAAGGCACAATACCTTTCCCACGGTTTGCGCAGGCACCGTATAAAGACCTGGCCGAGAGGTATACAAAGGACAGATAGTAAACAGACAGTAGAGAGATAAACAGCACTCGACAGTCAGCGCACACGCTCGCTATAACCATCTGTTCTTTAGTTCTGTGATTAACACTCCATGTATTCTGATCGTTTGTTTTAGATCACTTTGTGAAATTATAATTTAAAGTTAAGTTAATTGTATTAACAATTAATAAACAACTGTTGGTGGATCTGAGTGCCAATTCATTTAACACGCATCTTGAACCATCACATTCAGAACGAGCTCACCTCAGAGACCTCCACAATGTTAAAACCAAATTAACTATTATACAATAATAATTATTACAAAAAAAAAAGATTGAAATTAAAATCTTTTAATTAATAAATAGTATCTTTATTTTATGGGATAGGAAGGCAAACGAGCAAGCGTGTCACCGCTTGATGAAAAGCAATCAACGCCGCCCATAGACTTCCGCAGCGCCATAGGCAGTGCGGAAGTTGCCGACCTTGAAGGAAAGTGTCATTATGGGTGTGGGACTGGGAGGGTAGGGTTTTGGGCTTCCGGAACTCGGTCGCTCACCGTACGAAGCGCGGTTGCTAAGCTACCACTCAGACGCCGGTTTTCTGCGGGAGTGTGGTACTTTACTGGGCGAGCTGGCCCATTCATGCTACAGACAAATATTATACCATTCTTGACAAAGTATTCGTCTGCATCGTGGCTCTGCCACTAGTATACTAGTGTTGCATTTTTAAGTTTTTTTTTTTGTAGTTGTCTCCACCTCTGTGTTTTAGAAACATTATATATTTCTTTACAGCTACGCTAGAGAGGAATCAGCACATAACGATAGCTCATGTCAATCCAGAATGCTACAACTCAGTGCCGCTCAATGCTAATGACGGGCAACCGCTCGCATTGCCTCCAGGTGAGTTTTAATCGATTTTTTTACAGCTTCTCTATTATGCCATATAGGTTTCATCTTCCTCTGGCTTCTCAATCACTCTTGGTAGAGCGGTTTTGCCAGTTACTTGGTAACTTTTAGAGGGGCGAGAACGGGACGAGAAGAAAAAGTTGAGTGAGCGAACGAGTTTGTACATGTGGGGTTATTGTTTACAAGAGATGGAAAATGTTAAGCTAATGGAGCCCTGCACACCTTTGTGAAAAGTTAGAATGTGTTTAAAACGGCCCGGATAGCGTTTCATACCGGGGTGTGTTTGTTTCAATTTTGATGTACAGTAGTGAAAGTTGGGTTTGGCAGAAGAGTTATGAAAGCAGACAATGCGGCGGAAATGACAACATTAAGAAGTATGTGTGGAGTAACTTTGACTTATGGAATAAGGAATGAAGATATAAGAGAGTGATGTACAGTAAAAGAAAGTTAAGAAAGGGATGCTTAGATGGTTTGGGCAACATAGCGAGGATGGATGAAAGTAGACTGATAAAAGAAATTTACGTTGTGTATGTGGATGGAAGGGTCGGAATTACCGAAGTTTTTAGGAAAGGCCAAGTCAAGAGTACCCTTAACCGGCAGAGTTGCATGAGGAGAGCGATGGGTGAGTAGGAAGCAAGGAAAATGTACCGAGATCGTAGTAGATGGAGATCTGTGGTCTCTGCCATCTCCTATAGGAAACAGTTGGGACGATATAAATGTATGTAGGTGTGACCTGCTTCACAGTGCTTTGCCACTTTTTCTCTGCAATTATTCTGATACTAGACTGCCCACAGCAGATATAATTTGGTCGGTCCAGCACATTAAGTGCCTTCCCCATTTTTAGGGGAATGTATATAGAATAATTGGCTCCCTGGGAAAGCAAGTTTTCGAATTCAGCGTTCTGAGTTCAATTTCCACATCGGGATAAATATACCTGTGAGCTACATATGTTTATCCCGAGTCTGAAAATGTCACCAATCCACCCTGGGCAAGCGTGGTGGTTCAGTTTCCATTTCTCCAGCAATGTTGACTCTGCGTATCCACCAATTAAACATATCGGCCTAATTATCAGAATTGGTAACTCCAAAGAAATATTTATATCACTTTTGATACCATTTAACGGATAATTTTGTAGCGTATCCAGTAGAATAATTCGTACTTATTTAATTTTTATACCATAACCGATCAGACGCTTTTTGGCAAAATTTTGGTCAAATGAAATCCATGTCACGATCTTTCCTCGATTTATATAATTTTTGTGAATTTTTAATAATTAAAAATAAGTAATATAATAATGAAGCACTTGCGCGGCTAAGTAAGAATGATGTTATAAAAATTTCTCTGCACTGAACTGTGCAAGAAATTCAGTTTTTTTGTTCTTCCTGCAAAATTTATTCATAGGGACTTACAAGTACTGATAATTAGGCCGACGATATAGAGACAAAAAAAAAGTAAAGTGATATAAAAAATTAGTGTAAATAATTATATTCTAATTTTAATTCTTGTTCAAAAGTAAACTACATTTTTTTTAATATTTAATGCTTAACCGGAACTAAATGAGTAAGTTCAAGTGACTTGCTACACAATTGTTTAGTCCAGGGATGGGCAACGCGCGGCCCGCTTGCGGCCCGTTAAAAAAATTGAATTTATTTTATCGACTTTCTGCCATCAATATACAACCATTTTCGGTTTAGTATGTACTACCATTTTATTTGTGTATATATTATATTATGTGATGGAGCTTTTATACGTCTCTTTTTTTCATCTTGTAATAACCTCACATTATACAAATAAAGAATTATTATTATAATTAATTTAATTTCAATTAAAATTAATTATAATAAAATGGTAGTACACACTATACCGAAACAGTTTTTTGTAACGAGTTACTCACATGTCGGCGGCATGTTAAATTTTTTTATTCTAATGTCTATTATAAATAAAGTTTTGTAAATTATTAATAAATGTTACTTTATGTGCGACCCGCTAAAAAATTTTACAAATTGAAAATGACCCGTTGATTAAAAAGGTTGCTCACCCCTGGTTTAGTCCATTATTAATTTAAAAATATTATATTCAATCAGTAAAATAATCCACTTATTGAATTAACAAGCATTAGAATCTATTGAAAATAATAAGCTAATTTTACGAAATTGCTTAATTATACATAGAAAGACCTCCATGTCTTTCTATATGGTTCATTTGAAACATATCATACAAATGAATAATTTTAATTTAAAGGTGCAGTTGTACCGACCGATCCGGCGCCTGAAATCAAGAAGAACGAAATGGTAAGTCAACGGTTGTGGAAGCTTAATTATTAACATACTTATTAATAGTGGTAGAGCCATGCGTGTATTCTGTTCGTGCTCACGAAGTACCCACACCCTCGTAGAATACCGTGTTCAAGTGGTAACGTTTTTTTTTAATGTTACCTTCATTTTCTTTCCCTCCCATTATTCCCATCCATACACTACGATATAAATGCATCAACAATTTTTTCTCTGTCCCTTTTTTTAACAGCCCATATATGTCCCACTGCTGAGCCCGGGCCTCTCCATTTCTAGAGGAACGGATGTTAACCCACCACGCTTCTCCAATGCAGATTGGCGAGGTTACCAGACTTGGAATAAATATTTGTAATCCATACATATATTTATTCCGATGCGGGGATCGAACCCGCGACCATTGACTCCGCGGACGGAGGGCCCCGCCAATGAACCAATTGGTCATTATGTATGTATGTAGGTATGACCTGCTTCACGGTGCCTCGCCAATTTGCCACAAAAACTTCGCCTCTTCTGCAGGCATCGTTGTCCTCGTTGCCGGCGTTTACTGAAAGTGTAGGCTTTTTTCGAAGGTTCCAATTTCGTGTCGGTTCCGAAACACCGCTGGAGGTAGCTGGTTCTAATGAGTAGTCGTGCGGGGAAAATGAGTGGCAGAATTTGTGTTTTTATGGGATAGGAAGGCAAACGAGCAAGCTTCTCGCTTGATGGAAAGCAATCAACGCCGCCCAAGAACACTGGCATCAGTATAATAATATGACATAGGATCATATTTTTTGAAAATAAATGTTTTTATGTGCCAACTAACAGAATTGTCTTATTACTTTTACAATAAAACTATGTAGTATATTTTTAATAAAGATGTTCACACAAAAGCACGCTTTTTGTGAACTATTATAATATTTAAATAATGACCACCGACAATAGACATCTTTAACACCAGGGCAATCACAAATGTGATGCCTGCCTTTGGAAAATATTTAGGATATCAGAGGGATAAAAAGGCGAGAGAAGGAAATGCCGTAAGAAAGAAGTTGTATCTCTGGGTTTCAACGGTCACAGATGGCAAAAAACAAGTTAGCTTCTGCCAGAGTGGTACTTTCCCAGATGAGGTGCCCATTTGTGCTTCTTATAAATTTCCTCGGTACAATGACTAAATTGTAATACTGTATGTGTTTCAGGGTGAAGTGATAGCAAATTACTGTTCAATGTGGTTCATAGGTCTTGTGTTTGAGAAGACAAATGTCAATGTCGACCTTACGTATGATATCTCTTCCTTCACAAAGGCCGTTCATTACCAAGCTGAGAATACTAGTATGTTACGCGAAGGGATGACTATCGAGGTAAGCATACAAATATTAACCCCTCAAATACCAACTTTAAATTGTCACAAGTATTTTATTTAAATATTATTTCTTTTATTGTCTTTTATGTAAGATTATGTCTACTGAGGACAACGGATTATACTGGAGAAGAATGCTATGGAGGCTGAAATTAGTTGTAGGATTCAATTGTCTTTAACAGCTTTTGGAAAATTAAAGGTGGTATTTAAATCCAAAAAAACTACCACAGTGCTTCAAGACAAAAGTATACAAACAGTGCGTTCCACCAGTTATGACATGACCTATAAAACCTGGTCTCTGACTGTAAAACTAGTCAAAAAACTAAAAGTAGCGCAGAGGACCAAGGAACGTATTATGCTCGGGATATGTGACAGAGTGCGGAACACAGTGATCCGAGAGCGCACCAAAATGATAGATGTGGGTTACCGCTCGAGCCTGGGCTGGACACGCGTGTGAGGAGATGAAGTAAGTCCATTCTCGAATGGAGACCAAGAACCGGGAGAAGAAAATAGGTAGACCACCAGCCAGATTGACTGATGATATAAAAGCTCTTGCCGGAACATTTTTAATAAAAGAGACCAGAGACAGGACGCTATGGAAACTCCATTCCCAAATGGAGGCCAAGAACCAGGAGAAGAATATAGGCAGACCACCATCCAGATGGTCTAATGATACAAAAACTCATGTCAGAACATTCTGGATAAGAAAAACCAGGAACAGAACGCTGTGGAATCTCCATTCTCGAATGGAGGCCAACAAATGAGATAAAAAGATAGGCAAACGACCAGCCAGATGGTACAGCACTCCACCAACAAACATAACCAGCCCATTGCCACTCTTGTTTGCTATCACGAAGAGCTACATATATCAGTGACTTTTTCTTCTCCTTTTCTAGAGGGTTGTTCTATGGATTTCTTTATTCTGAATCATATCAACCAACGAAATTCCGAGTACAGCTAGCTAGGTCTAGAATGATACATTTTTCGAATATAAATATTATTATAGATTATTAATGGAGTCAGGCGTTACTTTGCGGAAATCCATCACTATATGGACAGCTTTTCGGTTGTCTTCCGTAGAGTCTACTATACCTGAAGATGCCTCGTGTTGGGGCGAAACACGTGTCGTTTACAAGATGGAAAAGTGATAATGTGTGTTTGGTATTGTGTATAGTGGTTGGTGGGTGGAGAATTGATGGCCGATTTTCGGTAAGTTTTTGGTTTAAGTTCCAAATAAATCCACTTAACCCAACGGAAAAACACACATTATTAATTTTCTGTTATTGTTTTGCTTGTCGCGGATCTTAGCTAAGTAAAATTTTTGACTGTCCATATAATATTTATTATACTTACTAATTTGTTCCAGGCTCGACATGTGAGACGTAAACAACTCCACCAATATCTATCCCCATCGCTCCTAAAGCGCGAGCGAACTACCTCGGGGGCGAAGCGCCGAACCCAAGACGCCGCCCCGCCTACCCACGCCGCGCCACACAAGCGGACCAGGCGGTTGTCGGAGAGCAGTGTGAGTAACAAGTTTTTTTTTCAAAGCCCATATGTATACATGCATTTGTCCCACTGCTGACCGCGTGCCTCCCCATTTCTGGAGGACCGGACGTTAACCGACTGCTTGTCAACTGTTGCGGATTGGCGGGGTTACCAGACTCTGAATAAATATCTGTAGGCTATTCATATATTTACTCCGATGCGCGGATTGAACTCAAAATGAATGAAATTTGCATCATTCAGATAATATTGATAAAAATCTAGATTTTGTTTTTAACAATAAAGCTAAAAGTCATTGTTTCACATAAAAGGAGTATTTATCGACCTATCCAAAACTAGCTATCTAACTATCATAAAAATAAATAGACTAGTCTAGTTTAACCATATTACAATTTTTCTTATATTCTTACTCTTTTATTGCTAGGACCTTTACTAAACTAATAAAAAGTTATGTCATTTCTTTAGAAATACCTAGAATTTCTTTTTGTAAAATGCACTGCACTATTCTTTGGCACATTAATGTTAATTTTAAGTTACTTCGAAAATTTGTGTAATACTAATTTCTTCGATTAATTTGTATTCTGATTGTTACTTTTGATATTATTTGTATTATGCCTTAAATATTTATTTATTGCCTATATGCCTTAAATATTAACTTATTTAGTTATCTATGTTGTTTGGTATTTGACTGTTTTCTTTTTCAGACGGAAGAAGTTAGCTTGTTGTCATATAACGAGGACTCAAACTCGTCGAATGTGTATGAGGTGAACATTCAGAATGGCAACATACCGAGTCAAGGGACGCAGGAACAAATGGAACAAAACAGGAACAAGACGGACAAGCCTATTCAGTCTACAGAACACCCATCAACATCAAACAGCATCGTTTGCACGTAGCAGTACGAACAGTGGCGGAACAGGTTCATCTTTGGAACCAGTAACGTCAAGTTCAATAGAGTGAAGCGGGCTTAAGGACGCTATAGTGACCTAAAGTTTCTGCAGATGTGTTTATTTGCGCCCAAAACATAATCTCCCAATTGGACTGTAAGACATATGTCTCTAGTGACCGAGTGACAAATTGTGATTCTAGTAATAAGGACTGTATGGTGGGAAAATCCGTATTTGTGCGTTCCTTTAGTGCAGACCGTGATGTTCTCGAACCTTGAAGTCTGCGAGAGGTGTGAAATGATATTTTTTGGTAAGTCGGTTTCTTAGTATGTTCATTGTATTTTGCCACTTATAAGGGTACTGTGGCATATTTTGAAAAAAATATTTTTATTTATTCATATTGATAGGTGTTGCAGAAGCAACATCTTTGACATAATTCTTTTTATAGTGATTTGAGTATGGCCATTTGTATCAGGAAAACCGCAAAAAAAGTTTAGGGTTATTAAGTTCTTTACGTATCTTGACTTGCGAAGGTCCTGTGTTTTTAATGTTTAATTGCAGGTTGTTGCAGAAGGACATTATGCTGTTTCAAGTAAGTTGGGTCAAATTATATGTAAAAATATATTCATAACACCATTGCAGGGAATCACTTGCGGGGAATAGTTACCTATATTATCTCCATAAACTGAGATACAGTTAACAACTATCAAATTCTTAATATAAAAATGATGACCTCTAATGTTCCACGCAAATGGTTATAGAGTACAAAGTGGAAGAAATACTATTCGATATTGATTCATATGTATTAAGAAAATTATAGCATATTTGTTTCAAGCATTAGAAAATATTGCATTTCTCGTGTTCAAGAAGATATTTCTTCTACATATTCTGTTTGGCTAATCCACACTATCTCAAAAATTTCTAAAAATAATAAATTATTTGAATTATAATGAGAAGAATTCATTCGGAATCCACAAATTAGCAACCACAACCACAATCTTTATAATGTTTCACTTAATATGACTTTTCAACCAATATGGAAAACTGATAAGCACCAGAAAGGTAGTTTCAAAATATTAATTACTAATTTACATTTCTCTCTCAAAGCACTGTGAGTACATGAGTACCTTGTAACTTGTTGTAACATTCAAAGAAATTTGATACATTCATTTGTAAATGACAGACAAGGCAACATGGAGAGAGCAAATTCATTATTTATTCCTTACTTTACGTCTCGAAAATAGTCTAGGATAATGTGGTTTAGCAATTCTATAGAATTTTTCACAATGTGTTTTCTTTGCTCAGATACACTTTTTGAACCATTTTGTGAATCTTCTTGCCACTCAAATTCAAAAGTTTCTCAATTTAATCAAGACAAATACAGCTTTGGAAACTTATATTCATTAAATGAATAAATAGCAAATTAACTTGCATACTTAAATTCAAGGATTTATAAAAAAAATAACCTTATTTAGTCTTTTATTACCTTTACATTGACATTAATTAGAATACTTACCTTTACATTGATATTTATTATATTTGATTTTAAGATAATTTGATTCTTTTTCTAGATTAGTATCTCCACTACATTTGACTCTAAACCCAGAATGTAACACAGCAAAGTAATAGTTATTACTTAACTACATTATAAAATTATTCAGTTTCAAAGCATTCCAAATAACACTAAATTTATGAAAACTTTTATGATTATATAATAAATCCATAAAAATAAGGGATTTTTCATTGATTGAAAGCAAGATTGGTATTTATAAAATTTAGAAGAAAACATGATTTTATAGTTTTCCTTACATTCATATTTACAAATTCGCAAGCCTGAATTTATTTATCAACATCAGCTATTATTAGGATCTCATTCGTTTACATGTATTTAATTGATTGTACATATTAGAAAAGTAGAATACACTAACCTTTTTTTTTAAATGGACAAATAAATGTTATGTACATTATTTATTTGTCCATTTTTACCTTATATTTTTTTCATTTTTCCAAAGGTACATAAATATTGTATTAGTCACTCTATGCTTTTTATGTAGCCATAAATTTGGCTAATGAGTAATTCGGAGTTAATGAGATTTCCTTTAATATACTAATTTTTTTCTGTGTGATAAATTTATTCTCAGTCTTCACCAAAGAGCACCCACCTATGTCAACCTGTCTTTATGCATCTAGTTTACATCTGCTACTCAGGAATAAATTGTCACCTTTTATTGATATATTTCGAATCTTATACATCATAGCATAGCCAATTATTGCCTTCCTGAGTGACTTAAGCTTGTGTAGCAGATGGACATTTAGTGTCAAAGTAAAGAGGAACTCGAATATTATTTGGCATCTGACAGTTCCACAAGATGCAATGAACACAAATTTGTTCAATAGATCAATAAACAACATCTATCTATCAACATTTTTTATAAAGCATAGAAAACACATTGGACATTTAATATTTTTCGAAATGCAGAAACTTCTTTTTTTATTTGTATTTAAAGATTAAATAATTCCACCTAGACGATAAGACTCAAGTGTAGTTATTATAAGGACCTTCTTATTGTATTGTAAGTTGTATATAACAATAGCCAATTGATTATTATATATGAAGATATATATCTGAAAAAAATTGAATTAAAATTAAAAAAAAAATGAATAAAATTGTATATACAGAAAACTTGTTTTATTTACAAAACTCCTTTATGAACACTAGAAGAATATCTAAGTATTAAATTTTAATATCATAGCTATCGGAGTGGGCAACACCGCAACACCGTGCCACAGTAAACATTAGCTCCACAATTAAAATAGTTTTCTAAATTAAAAAAACGAATTTAGGCTATATAGAATGTAAAGTCATAAAGAACAGTGTGAAAAACATATATTTGAGATAAGGACAAAAGAAATCAGAAACAAATAACTAAAATCTGTGTTGGTGTTTTGTTTTTTACTTTTTAAGGATTTATTTTTACCAAAAACCTTATGTAGTACAGTGTAATACAGTGCAAAACTATTTTATTAAAAATTATCTTTAGGTTGGATATCAAACATAACCTCAAATTAGAAGAAATAAAACGAGGTTATTTGAGCAAGTTATTTATTCTCAATAAAAATTTTACATTCCACCTAGTAAGAATTTAAATGTATATTACATTAAATATATTACTTTATTGTTAGCTATTACGAAATATACGTACAACTGATAAAATAATAACATCAGCATGTTTATTACTACTTTACTTGTTAGGTTTGGTATATGTAAATTTTGTACAGAAAAGATTTCTTTCATAATTTTATTAAAAAATTTCATAACATCCTCGTTTTTGTGCCATAACTCAGGAAATAATTACATTTTTAAATCTGTCATGTGTACAGTTTCCACCGTTATAAGGAAAGTATGCCGAGATCGTAGCAGATGGTGATCTGTGGTCTCTGCCTAACCCTGCGGGATACAAGCGTGATGATATGTATGTACGTGTAAAGTATCATAATACACGCAACTGTACAAAAAAGACATCTCAGTGAACTTTTACTTCAACAGATACTCCAAGTCTTGGCATATTAAATAGCCCGTATTCTACGTATTATCCACACACACTGTTCAACGTTGAATATAATCTTACATCCACACGCTGCTCTCAATTCCAGATTCTTGCTGCAACTGAAAGAATTATTTGATTGGAAAACAGCCTTATGTTCTCTCATTATTTGCAGAAATTAATCAATATAAAAATTGGACTACCAATTGTCTCAGTGGCGGGGCCCTCCGTCTGCGGAGTTAATGATCACAGGCTCGATCCTCGCATCAGAATAAGTATATGTATGGATTACAAATATTTATTCCGAGTATGGTAACCCCGCCAATCCGCATTGGACAAAGGTGGTGGGTTAACGTCCGTTCCTTCAGAAATGGAGAGACCCGTGCTCAGCAGTGGGACATACATGGGCTGTTAAAAAAATCAATAAACATGGCTTTACTGATTATTCAACCTATAATCTAATTTTGTCATCGGACACCTGTATGAATCAAATAACTTATTCATTAGATCACACTTACTCATTCGTTTTCATTTAAAAGATCCTTTTGAGCAACTTGTATTTCCAGTATTTTGCTCTGTATCGACACGCTCAGCTCCTGTATGGGCACGGGTTCTGTTCGAGAGAACACATTCTGATGTTTGCTGGTACGATTTCGACGCTTATGGGCTTTCAGGTGCACCTGGACAAAGTTTAATTATTGTATATCTTTTAATATAGAAGGGACGCATTCTTGTCCCTTTAGAGCAGGGGTTCGCAAAAAGTACTCACCTTCTTGATGTGGGTATTAACCATGGAGCGAAGGTGGAACAGCGCGGGGCAGAGGGGGCAACGTCTTGTCGGTGCCGTGTGAGTACATACAACGTGCTGGTTGCGGCGGTTCAGCGAAACAAACCCACGACCACACACCTGAAACTCAATCTCTTCACTATTGAAGGAATTATAAGGCGGATGTGATAAAGAATCCGCGCTAATTATAAATTTAATTTGTAATTGACTAGTAAAGTTAATAGCACAGGTGAAAAGAAACTAAACAGGTGCATTCCAATATTACTAACAACTATGCACGAAGCGTCTGTATGGTGCTAACTGGCAAGAGGGGTAAACTTGATGAAAACTTCGTTAAGGGGCGAAGCTCAGATAGGAACTTGCTAATAAATACTCGTATGGCATTATTATTTATTGCATATTAAATTTATTACTTGAACTTGGAAATCTATTCCTGGAAAAAAGAAGATGCTCATTTCCAGCAGAAGGACATAAATGGATTGAGAAAAAATAGGTTAATCTACCATATAAGATTTATTTTTTCCCGAAATCTCTCACTTTGAGAACCAGATACCTTAAGCGATATTTACGAATCGATACGAATTTAGAATTTAAAACTTTTCCCAAAGACCAGTAGACTTAATGCCTATGGTGTTGGAGATGTCTATGGGTGGCGCTGATTGCTTTCGAACAGGCGACACGCTTGTTCTTTCCCCTTCCTACCTCATTAAAAACAAATCGTTAACACCGATCTGAATATATTTATGACTAGCCTTATAATCAGGATGATTCATTCATTCATTGGGTAAAGTTGGCAATACATCATTAGCCCATAGACAATAGGGAATTCTTCACGGCAGTATTTAATTGGATATAGATAAAGAGCTTTAGTAATTTTTTATTTAATTTATCAATACCTATGGAGGTTTGTTTTCCTCTTGTGATAACTGAAAATAGTATGCATTGGAATGACTATTAGTTATCATATGACTATTAGTTATGCTAATGTTATATAAATTCTTCATCAATTTTTGTTATTATATTGTATGGTTATTATTATTTTTTTCATCTAAGATATTTGATCATCTTTAATTTTATTTTAAATTTTATAACAAATTTATAGTAAGTAGTCTTCAAACTCATAACCTAGATATATTTTTCATAACAGGAAGATATAGAAAAAATGTTTAAAGGTAAAAGAAAAACATTTTGAACCATACATCACAGATATAAGGCCTCTCATTTGTATGTAACCGTCGATGCCACATCAGAGCCCTCTCATCCACAAAATCTCGGGGGCAATCAGCACACATGAATTTCCGTTTACCCTTCTTAACTTCGCTAACATCTTGTCTGTAAAAAGAAATTGTAAATTAACATCTTATTCAAGCTTTTGTATGCCGAGTTTTAAATATCAGCTGTACCGCGCACGCCATATAAAATTTTTAATTTTTTTTTTCATATTTTAATCGATGTTTTTTTAAACTAAATCCTAAATAACACAAGTCAACGTGAATTTTGAGGCTGAGTTCTGTGCATCCTATTTTGATTACTCATGCCTAACTGGTGAAAGAAAAATACTTTTATCTAATAAAGTTCGCTGTAGTAACTACCAGTAAGAAATTTCAAATTTTAAGAAATATCTCTATTTTCTAATTTCAATTGTATATAAAAGGAAAGCAAAGTCTGAATTATATATTTTTATTAATTTTAATTACAGAGAAGATATAAATAAACCCTCAAATGTAATAAACAAATACATAAGGGAGCTTTAAAAATGAATATTTTTGGTATTTCTTTTGCGTAAGTATTTTCTGGTATAAGCCCCCAAATGTAATCACCCATCATGATCTCATAATCCTTGGTACGGTTGTTCGAAGTTCGTTATAACTTGATGAAAGCATTCCCCTTGCTGTTCTGGATGTTTAGCCCCCAGGTTATCTTTAAATTGATCCAAGTGAGCTTGTAGCAAATGTACTTTAAGGGGCATTCCATAACCCATGAGTTTGAAGCTGTCAAGCTTTATTAGAAATAAGCTTTTTGTAATTCCCAGCCTTCCTGGTTGGGAAGGAAGCATGCCCTCAACCCTCTCTTGAAACGGCTCCTCAAAAATATGCTTAAGATCATAGTATGTTTGATTTTATTATGTACAAAAGCAAACTTTATTTGTTATGAATAGAGTTTCTGCTAATTTTTCCATGTGGACAATCAGAAAATATTCATTAAATAACAGATTCAAAAAAGAATATTATTTTTTCGTTTACTTGTGTAATTTATAATTGCTTTACAAGATATCGTGACATGATTTCAATAAATGTCACCATGTTTTATTTAAAATTATTCTATTATGATGCTTATATAGGGAATAAAGTTCTTATATTGGTAACGACGTAATATTGCATATTTGGCGTATAGGTTGCGGTCTGAGTGACATGATATTACGTATTTGATATATTGTGTCATAGAACTATCTGTTGTAGAATACAAAGTTGACCCTAGTTCGGCAGTCAGTGAAACAAAATTGTTTACTTATTTATTATATCAACCGACCGAAAACCATATTATTATTATATTCTGTAACAGTGTTACATTCTTCTCAATTCGTGAGTTACATCGCTTTACTGCTTTACAATGGCAACAAAATTTTGGTGTGAACAGATAGGGTATATTAAATTTTAATACTCACTCTGTATCCCCATTCCCCATGTGTACCTCATGCTTTTTGATATGCATTTCAAAACTTATTTCACCCTTGTACATTTTCCCACAGTAGTAACATGTGTAGTTCTTCACATGTTTCTTTTCACAATGATCTTTTAATTGCTCTTCGTCTTTCATCACTAATCCACAAATCTCACACATATGAGCACTATCGTCTTTTTTCATATTTTCCATTTCTTCATGCCATTTGGTATGTGCCTCTATACTCTCCCGTTTTTTAAACACGATATTACAAATGGGGCAACTGTGTATATTTGTGTGTGTTTTTAGG
This sequence comes from Baronia brevicornis, assembly GCA_031353405.1. Lineage (NCBI taxonomy): Eukaryota > Metazoa > Arthropoda > Insecta > Lepidoptera > Papilionidae > Baronia > Baronia brevicornis. The sequence goes on along the minus strand of JASFAT010003325.1, from coordinate 26,506 downwards.
TGATTATTAAATTCTTGCTCACCTTCTATAATTTCTTTGCACACCTATAGTTACCATAAAACAGGATTATAAATTTATTGTAAACCTCTATAAATATATTACATTGATTATAATAGTAAAAATGAACAAAATTCTAATGCAATAGGCATTAAGTTTAAAATACAAAAAAAAATTCGAAGTTCATACGTGATTGCCTGTGATCAAGAGTGGAGGAAATTCGACCGTAATTCATTATTCATCATCATCATTCATTATCATTTTTTTATTTTTTCTTTCTGCAGTTCTTCTCTTTACAAACTTTATCTATACCAATAGGTACAGATAAAGTTTGTATAGTGAAATATCACATTCCTACATATATACAATGTGCTTAAAAAGAGGTATGAGAGTTTTTATTGTTATTTATTTTATTTATTGATATAAGGATTTTAATTTTATTATTTTATAATTTTTGTAAGTGACATTAGATACAATTAAAATGATTGATAATCCCTTGCAATATAATCTACATTACGTACACAAAATAATACATTTATTTTACAAACCAAGGTTTATAAATTTTAATGTTTTTTAATTTTTTTATATAAAATTTTATTGTTATTAGGTCTTCTCTTCAAAAAAACACTTGTAACACAAATCTTCATTAAAATGTATAAAGACAACTTATTTTTGGGTAAGAATAATTACAACATCTTTGTATTCAAACTCTTATATGTCAAAAAATATTTAGAATCAAGATTTTGAAAATAGGAAAATGTTTTATATACTAACCATACAAATAAATATATCAATGTCATGTTCAATCTTCATATGCTCTTTCAATTTGCCAAAAAATCTGTACTGTACTGGACATTTACTGCACATTTTATACATCATAGGATTTCTCCTTCTCTTTTTCTTAATACCATTGTTAGTTACAAGAGAGTTTGTAAACAATTCATTAATTTTTCTCTTTTGATCATCCCCTATTGATATAAGGGTGCCATCTTCTTGAGCTTTAAAAAATTTTTGCACTCCATTTTCATAAGAAATAACAATAACATTATCATTCTCATCATCTTTTTGTGCCTCCTCTTCTAATTTTACTTCTAATATTGACTGTTCATTATTTTTTGAATCAATCTGATCAAAGTCCTTTAATTCATATTGTTGATCACCATTTATACATAACCCTGTTAAGTCATAGTCAAAACTTTTGGTTTTTGGTTCAAACAAAGGTAGTGTTATACATAGAGGTTGTAATTCTATATCTTTAGGAATTTCAATAGGTTTTGTATACTGTTCCAATATATTTACATAATAGTTAAGTATTTCTTCAGTACGTTTAGCTGATAAGTAGAATTTGTAAGCAGTAGACGCAGCCATGAAGCAGTCTGAACAAATTTTGTGTTGATTGTTGCAAGAGATCTGAAAATATTAAGAAATCTTATTTATATATCTTTATTCCTAAGTTACCCTTTCATGGCAGCGACAAAAAAGACTATTGCTAACCTAACGGTTTTAACAATAGATCTTTGCCTCATGCCCTACAACATGAGGCACATGTAAATGTAACAACTATTAAAGAACTGTTGGTGGACCTGAGTGCTAATATATTAACGTGCAATCATCACTTTCACGACCAGACCATTACACCTCCACACTTCTGTCCATCTTCTAGTATTTGCTTTCACAGTTGCCTTATATGACATCTATGGAAAGATATGAGATCATCATCATCATAAGCAGCAGCCTACAGCAGTCCACTGCTGAACATAGGCCTCCCCCATGGACTGCCACCTAGCCCGATCTTCGGCTACACACATCCAGTTTCTGCCAGCCGCCCTGCGCAGATCATCGCACCATCTAGCCGGGGGGCATCACACACTATGTTTACCAAGACGCAGTTTCCGCTCCAGCACTCATCTGCTCCAACAATCATCGGATCTCTGACAGATGTGGCCAGCCCATTGCCGCTTAAGTTTGCTAATTCAAAATTAAGATATGAGATGCCCCTACCATATACTGGGAATGACACAAGATATTGCTATCATACTTACTCTATTAGTTAACACATTAATACAAGACTAATGATTCTTTATCATCATCAACACACTATAGTAGTCCACTGCTGAAAACAGGCCTACCTATAGCAAAAAAAAGAATATTTCCCACAGAAGTCATCTCAAACCAGGCAGGCCATGACTGGAATCCATTGTCAGCCAATATAAAATTAAAGCTTGCTTTGTTTTCAGGATATTTTAACGTATTATATAATACGGTATCCTTTTGTCGACAATTTTTTTTAGTAAATGAACGTCATGCTCAGTCAATTTTTGGTAGCGTGATTTTTTATTGTTTATTTTTTATTTATAGAGATAGCATAATGATGTAAATACTGACCCTGATATTACAAATTTGTTTTATGACATCTGCGATGCAATAATCTTTGTCTTCTTTACAAATCATAGTAAAAATGCTCTCATAAATGCCAGTGAGAGGTAATAAACATATACGACATAAATTGTCTTCAAAGGTACCATTCACAATATGTTTCACAACTTCTTTCATATCCAAATTATTTGCCATCGTATAGTATTTCGGAAATATCCCTGCAGAAGTAAAAATATATACATTTTATCTCTATTATATTTAAATATGTTGAGGAAACATTCAATTGAAATCGGTCAAGCAAGACATCAAACGTCTTTTGGAATTTACCACCAATTTTTGTTATAGCTGCGTTCGGACTTTGCTAGCGATCCGTTCAATTCAAGAATTATTAGCAGCCATTTTGTTTCAGACACTTTTTAAATGTAAAGATTGTCTATGAAAGGTTTAAACTAATCATAGAAATAAAAACGTTTATGTACCCACTGACCAATACCTCCATAATGAAATAAAAATTCATAATTATACGTTTATTACTTTAATTTAAATATATATCACATTTAAATACACAGCCAGAAATAAAAAATATTGATGAAAAACATATACATATTGTTTTCATAACAGGGTTTTCTTAATTTAAATTCAATATTAATAAGCAAAATTCTTAAACAATAAAACGATCTTAAAATTAAACGTATAATATAAACAGATTAAATGAATAAAATTAATATAGAAATTTATGGTTCGAACGCAAACAAACATTTCTTTACCCAACTTTGTTCTTCCATAGCATAGCTAATTGGAAAAAAATATATAAATAAAAAAATTGGTCCTGATCTGTCAAAAAATTATCACTAAAGTGCGCGACTAATGTTTTGTAATTTTTACTGTAAAAAATGTATGTAATTATGTCTGACTACATGCTAATGATACTATGAAACATTTTCTACGAGTAGTTTGCGTAGTTATGTATTGTAATTATTACAATAATCACTATGTACTATGTATTTGAAGCGTTTGATATGTTAAAGATTGGATCAAGTTGTGTATCTCGAAAATATAACAATTTATTTTGAGCTGGTTGTACGGCTAATTATAGCCATTGAATATGCAAATTGTTTTACGAATACAAATTTGCCTACGATGATACCGAGGATCATAAGCTTTAGAGAAATATATTGAATTTTTACAGTAAGTTTTTATTGTATTAACTTTAAAAATTATTTTATTAGACGGCTTTGATATGAATAATAATATAATAACATTATAATGTCACTTTGTATCATCCTTGTTGTAGAATATATTTGCAAATATATAATTTTATACCCAAAACAGGGTTTGTATAACATATTTTCAGGAAAAAATTAGTATTATGACATATATATATGACTATATACTTTATTATCTCTTCAGGTTTAGAATAGTTCTGATCATAGTCTAAAGGGGCTTAATCTACTAAACATGTGAATAGGACAGCTAATGTTTAAAACTTAACTATTTTTGACATCATACTAGACCTTGTAACTGATATTTCTCTGCAATTATGTTTTGAAATTACTTTTTTTACCCAATTCAAGGTAAGCAAATGCTAATTTATAAATGGATATCTATATGTTATATTTTCTACCTATTACTAATTCCCTATAATGAAGTACCATTTCTCATTTCATTTAATTACATTATTTTGAAAGCTGTGGTTAACTTCATGAAATTAATAAAATTTTGTGATACCAAGTGCATAGGTTTTAGGTTTATGACTTAATTTGAAACTAGTGATAGTGTTTTTGAAGGAATTAGAAATCAAAATGAAAAAAAATCTGCAGAGAACCAAAGGCCTCCCCTGACTTGCATGACACCTGACATACCTTTCCAAGTTAGTAATCTGAAGGAAGGGAATGGGCTGGTCATGTTTGTTAGAAAACAACAACCAACCAACTCCCTTAATCATGATGTGAGGCAGGATGATTGAATAAATCCTACAAATTTCAAAGAAATTTACATCCAGCAGTAGATTTCTCTAATTTTTGTAAATGTCAATGTCTAGTAAAATGTATGTGTTAGCTACAATAGTAGTGTTTATTTATTGCCTGCCTTTCAGAAAGGCTTATGAAAGATGGAGGGAAATGAGGGGGGGGGCTGAAAATATAATCAATATCATGTGTTATGATGTTTATCGCTATTAAACAACTAAACTACTTATTGATAAAATTTTGTGTACTGAGAAAGAGGCCCAACTTGAGGCATAAGATTAATCAAGTTTGTTTAATTACCTTAATATGTTTTTATTGCATTTTTAATATTTTTTTATTGGATGAAGAGTTATAATTATTTGTTGTGTCTGACACTTCAAAATTTGACATTTAATCTTTACACTACAATATATTGCATACCAGATGTGTTTTCTAGATTTACATATGACATAAACAAAGCAGTGCTTTCTTAATTTTGCGCGTATTATTTTACTATAAAACATCTAAACGTGGGGTATGGGAGCGAAGTCGTAGACCGAGACGTCGTCTCGATTCAGGCTACGCTTCCCTCCACTCGACTATATATACACGTGGCTATGAGTAAATGGTAGGGACCAAACTGTCACCAATGTTTCACACCTACCAAGCATCCTATGACGCTTCTTCTTTTTAATATGTATATAAATACAATGTTCGTCATTAACCTCATAGGCACGATTCGCTACTATAGTAGCTTTCGCAAATGTTCTCTTTCTGAACGATGCGCTACTTACGCGACTATCTTTTTTCTGACTTACGCGCCACTATAGTGGCTTTAGCGAATGTCATCTGCTGAAAGATACGTTACAATAGTGGCGCCCTCTAGTAACACGCTCATTTAGAATAGATGAAAATGACTATTTAAATGGAAATAGTCATTTTCATCTATTCTTTCATACTTGTTTTGTCTCAATATCTGCCGTACAGAGAAACGGCCCCGTGCAAACTTCAGCCGTGCCCAAGAGGTTAATATTTCTTCGGAGGGATTTTAACATCGTATCAATGAAAACTGGCACGTTAATTATCTGTTCATATATACCAAATTGCCCATGAACATGTCTCAACCTTCTTATTTGTATAAGGATATATAGGAATACGCCGAGGAAGAAGCCTTTCAAAGTGAATATCAAGCTTTGGTAACTCAGGAGGTGTTACTGGATATTTGAATCCATTATAAATCGAAAAATTGGGAATATTATGTTTATCCAAAGCAGATTTACACGTCAAGCATATCTTCACCACAGTCATATCTTGTACATTTTGTAAAGACGTGACGTGGCCGTGAGCATACGGTAGAGACCGAGCGGTCGTCTCGATTTCAGCAACTCTCCCCTCTACTCGACTTTGCGCACGAGTCGTTTGCGCATGGCTGAATATACGTTGGAGTCAAAGCGTTGCTTTTAGTAAGGGTACACGACGCCTTTAGTAAGGCTACGCCACTTGTTGTGTGTGACTGGGTGCTAGAGACTAGGCGTTGCTTTAAATAAAGCTATATTACTTTTTGTATGACAACGTATGTTCACCATGATATTAAGCGACGCGCAGTGAGGCGACGCTTTTCAGACGACGCTACATTATTTGGCGCGTATTCAGTTTTTCACTTTTTGTGCATACCTTCTGCGGAAGTTTTCGAAATATGAGTGACAGTGATAGTGGAAATGAGCGAAGATTTCCGTACGATGTACCGCTTAGCTCACAAGAGGCTTGCGATATTGTAATTGAAGCTCAAGATCGTCACAATCTAGCTCCACCAAATCAAAGGATTCTTATTTCAGTCAGGTAGATACAATTATATTATATTTTGTTAGCTATACTTTTATAATGTTGTTCATAATTTTATGTGAAAAAATGATTAAAATTTTCAGAGTGAATGATAGAATCGAGCGCAGGAGGGAACGCCAACAAAGGTATCGCGAGCGAAACAGAGAAGTTATCAGAGAGCGCAATCGAAATTATTACTCACAAAAACGCAGAAATGCTCAAATAACTATAAGTGACTCGGGATATGACAACATAGAAGCTATCACTGATGAAGAAATTTCAAATAACCCGTAAGATTTTATTGTTATTTATTTCATTCCTTAATTGGACTTGTATAAATAAAATATATCATTATATATAAAATATATCATTCACAATTCCAGAGAGGCTCGCAAAAAGAAACTCAGAAAAGAACGCAATCGGAGATATCGGGAAGAACATAGAGAAATTCTCAAACAGCGCAATAAAGATTATCGGCAACGTAAAAAAAATACCCAGAAGGGATCAGGGGATTTTCAATTACCCAAAAGACAGTCTCAGGAGAAAAGAGTGGGTCCTCCTCTAAGTAATTTAATGGAGAGGTAAACATTTTTTATCATTTATTGACTAATTGACATGATATAACGTAAATATAATATATTAGTAATGAGCCTCAATTTTTCGGGATTTCAGATTTGAAAATCCTGAATGGAACACAAAGGAGGGACCAAGTACTAACGCAGAAGAAGTGATAAATCCTGATATAGACGAACTCGCTAACTTCGACGCTTATAGCAATTATAATCGGGACAAATCTGCTCACAAATTCTTCATGGAAAATTTCAAAAATAATCAATTTGGCCACGCGTGTTCGGTATGCGAAAGACATTTTTTTTTGAGATAGTGAGGTAAACGAGCGAGCGTATCACCTGATGGAAAGTAATTAACCGCATCCGCATAGACATCCGCAATGCTAGAGGCATCACAGTTGCGTTGCCGGCATAAAGATATGAGTAAGTTTATTTTTTAAATGTTTCAATAACTTATCGATTCGGAAACACGGCCGAAGACAGCTGGTTCTATAGAGTGGTGGTGCGCGGAATAAAGTTTCAGAGAAAATTCACCGTACTGAATCTCCTTTCGTCCAGATGGTGGGGATAAAATGTTTCCTTTCGGGGAGTTTTAAGGCAGTGGAATTCAGCGGCAGGAATTATTCCGACAAATTTTCGAACGTTAAAACGATAAAATATGCTAAGAGATGGAACATCCCTCCGCAATGCCAAATAATCAAACGTTGGATGAGATCTTTGTAATCGACGATTCGAACGCCACGACGTTGTATGCAGTCAAGAAGAAGAAGCCGAGAGACACTTTGATTTCAGAAAGATCTGAAGAACGCTTCATCTCATATGAAGTACTTATCCACAAAATTACGGTAAATATTCGACGAATTTTCAGACACTCACCTCGCCTTGTTTTCGAAATATCGTTAACTGTTGCATTTTATCTTTACAGAATGTACTAGATGTGACTGTAGTGAAGATCTGCTTGACGTGTAAATCTGGTTTGGATAAACATAATGTTCCCAAGTTTTCGGTTTATAATTGATATATATACCTATATATTAGATTATATACCTCCTGAGTTATCCGCCTTCTTTCTCCGCGTAATCCTTTAATGCAAATAAAAATGTTTAGAAGCACTTTGGTATATATGGACAGATAATTAACGTGTCAGTTTCCGTTGTTACAGTGGTAAAATGCCTCCCTAGAAATATTAATGACGAATATTGTATTTATATACACATTAAAAAAAAGAGAAGCATCATAGCCCGCTTGTTAAATGTGAAACATTGAGGACGGCTAGGTTTCTACCGTATGCTCACGGCCACGTGTAAGTGAACCTGTATAGAGTCGAGTGAAGGAGAGCGTAGCCTGAATCGAGACGACGTCTCGGTCTACGATTTCACTCCCATATCCCGCAATGAGACGTTTAACATCAAAAACGAGAAGCGTCATAGGACGCTTGGAAGATGTGAAACCTTGACGACAGCTTGATCTCTACCGTATGCTCCCATTAATTTTAGCAGATGTTTTTTTTTATATATATTCACGCCTATGCCCCGCAGGGGTTGGCAGTGACCACAGAGCTCCATCCGCTGCCATTCATCGCAGCGAAACAGCTCGTCATTGGTCGCTTTTCGCCCTCGTGAAGGGAAGGTTAGCAGAAGATTTCATGCTAACTTGATGAGATAAGATGTTAACCTTGCAACTGAAGAATCATTGCCACTAGTTACTTTTCTCCAAAACGAGTTTCAATTGCTATTGTACAGTACAGTGAGGAAATCTACAACAAGGTATGGAACAACCATAGATGCTGTGTTTTCAAGATATCTTGAAAATATTACATCCAGAACTTTCGTCAAATATTTTAGTTATCATCGACCTATTGTAACTCGTAGAATCTAAGAATGCATCGACTGCTAATATAACAGAAGTAACAGATGAGATGTTGGATTAAATACTATTAAGAAAAATCGAAAGCTTTTCTTTCTATCCTCATTCCCAATACCACACATCCCACAATATATACCTACCTCAAAAAAAAAATAATTTTAATGTTTCACATCTACCGAGCGTTCTATGACGCTTCTCTTTTTTTCTAGTGTTGATTTCATAACTTTAATATTTAATAACACGTCACAATACATTTTGAAGCGTGTATTTCTGGCTTGCTTGTCATTTTATTATTCGGGTTTTGATTGTTTTAGTTACTAATTTCAGTCAAATGCCGAGAAAAAAATCTGACCTTAATAGGGTCAGCAGAAGCACACGACGCAAACGTGTTGAGAGAGCTCGTAAAGTGGCACAACAAACCGCGGCATTTAGCGCGCCTCAAAGAATCAGGACAGCAGAGAGACACATGTATCTCGAGAGCAATTTGATGAACGAAACGGGTCTTCCGCTCCACCCGCCGACGCGTTTTTGCTGGGACATGGGAACAAGCCCCAGGGTAAGTCCCCCTCTGCATCTCAGGGGGGGCGACTGCCCCCCAGTCTTTGGTCGACAACGTGTCGATCGTGTTTGGAAGAGGCAGAATCTTCCCTGTTCCTCCAGTGCCACATATATAAGCCCTCCCACTTTTGGGGGATGGGTTCTCGAGGGGGCGAGTATCCTTCAGGTACACGCTTGTGTTTGAATGCGAATGTTACTTCATTGTGCATATAGCGAATCGCCCCCACAATTGTGCGCAGAGAGTTTTGTTGGGCCTGAACGCGTTTACGCTATTAGTTTGATAACAGCGCCCACCACGCAGGTGACGCATAGATCAGACGTGAGCGAACGGGTAACTTGTAAACCGACAGTTTAGCACATACGGAAAGGCTTCGAGGACAACGGAAGTTCATTTCTGCGACAACATATATCGCGAACAAGAGCGGTGCGCGAACAACACATTTAGAGAACGAGAGCGAGAGAGACAGCTAATCAGCCGTGCATTAACACGTGTATCATTTGTTCAGCTTGAATTAGAATATGCACCAGTCATTAATTACTGTGCGCGTTCTGGCAAATCAGACGTCTAGCACGTACAGAGAGGCTTCGAGAACAATGGAATTTGATTTCTGCGACAACATATATCGCGAACAAGTGGGGTGCGCGAACAACACATTTAGAGAACGAGAGACAGCTAATCAGCCGCGTCCATTAACACGTGCATCATTTGTTCGTCTTGCATTAGAATATGAACGAGACATTAATTACTGTGCACATGGTACATGGCAAATCAGACGATTCCAAATTATTTTTGCAAGACACCCAAATTCAATTCTTGCTTCCAAATGACGTCCTTCGATACAACCTAAATTTGCGATCTCGCATCTGAGTGGACGTAATTTTGAAACTACATTCAAAATATAAGGCCAGGCCAAAATATAAGATTTGATCGATGATGCCGATACCCTATTAATGAACCGAAGTTTATGAGCAATTGTGAAGAACACGCAACAAGTCGGTGCAATTTTTTTCAACGAATTAGCTAAAGAGAGAGCACTTGTGATACTGTTTGAAAATATCATGGAAAATAGTAATCGAATGTCGCTACAATCAAAAAATGATAACTATCAAATCGTCATTAAAGCTGCCAAAGTACCATCAGGAGAACACACTGACAGAATCAACGCACCATGACGGAAAATATTTTGCACTAATAGCCCGGTCAATATAGACATTAACCCTTGCATTAATTCACAACAAGCTGAAAATTTACAGGCACGCAAGTGATACCACTCTAATGAAATCCTGAAAGTCCCCATTGATCCCCTGTGTGTGCAAATAATTTTATACAAGATTAAAGGTCGCAAAAATGGGTGTTTAGAATTTTTTGGCCAAACCGTTAGTTTAACCATAAAAAAAGCTCAGATAAAATTGTAGATCAGATAAGGGTATTGTCTATTATTTACTTAAAATTATCCTTATACTTTTTTCTCTACGATTTACCAGTTCTGAGAAAAACCTTTTGACCTTTTACTTTGTATAATTTTTTTTGCACACACGGGACCAATTGGGACTTTTCAGGATTTCATTAGAGTAGTATCCCTTACGTGCCTGTAAATTTTCAGCTTGTGAATTAATGCAAGCGTACCCCTAATTTTTGGGGTAATTTGACCGGGCTACAATTAGCGCTTAATTAAATTAAAATTATTAAGTTATAATTTAAAGTAATAAATACATCTTGAGAAAATAGTTGCTGTTTTACCAAATCTTGAAATGTGAACGATTGAAATCAATTAAAATGATCCTGATATGCAGATGTTTATTTTCACTCCACTTCTGAGCTTCTATGCTTTAAGCCAATTAGATTTACCGATCAAAACGCACAATTTTTTTTACAATAAGTTAAATATTAAAAATTGTTTATAGCCTAACATAAACTTAAATGTTAGGTAAACGAACCTTACATCTTTTAAGTTTATATTTAGCGATATATACACATGTTTTTTTCGAACCAATTTTTGATAGTGTCCAAATCTTTTTGCTATGTAGTATGGCATCATTTAAATTAGCGATTGCCAAACTTTTCAGATCATCGGCCCTATATAATTTTTCGAAAACTCCATCTCCAATTAAAATTAAACTATTAGGTACGTTTAGTTTATGATTTTAAACATTTATTAAAGTAATTTTACATTTTTACACAATAGTATTGTGAAAAATATAAAATCTCAATGTTGAAATTTAAATAACTAAATATTTATTAAATAATAAGTAAAGTAGCAGCAACAGATTATTGCTGCTTAATCAGTGAATTGGGTGTTCCTGGTGTTTCTTTGGTTTTTAGATCTTGTCGACCAACAAAAATAGTTTTCGTTTATGTCGACCCCTGGGAAACCGACTTCGACTCCGAGGGGTCGATATCGACCACTTATTTCGATTTAAATCAGGGGCATCCCTGATTTAAATCATCACCACCATCATCAATCGAGCAGTAACAGTCAACTGTTGGACATTAGTAACCATTGTATTATAATAAAATTGTGTTATCGTAATCCTCACACTTGGTGGAAGGATTGGGGGTTATGGTAGTTATTACTCAGATAGACGCCCATCTACTGGTATTTACTAAATTATCTAAAGAGTCACTGAGTCTGATACCTTATTTTTAATTCAATTAAACACACATCGTCATCATACAAATATAATCATGTGAAGAAAGTAGGTGTGTTACAAATATTTAAATATAAGAAATACAGTAAAATCTCCAAAAATATTTTGTAACTTATAGCATAAATATTGTTACAGACGAAGAAAATGGCCCTTCAAAGTATTCTACCAATAAAAAACAATATTGCCGAAGAAAATTTAAGTTGTATAAGTGTAAAGCAAGAACAAATCAATAATTCAGAATTCAATGTGGATGTAAAAATTAAAACAGAACTCGAGTGTGAAGAAGAAACTATAACAAGCGAAAATCCATTCGAGAATGTACAACTGCAAGTTAAACAGGAATATGTGCCATTTCAATTTATTGAAAAAGAAGAAATTTCTGCACATAGAAATGAAAATCTTGTGATAACATTTGAAAGAGAAGAACCTGAAAAGTTAATTACTAAAAGAAACACTACACAACAATCACCCACCATGTATAATGAGAAAGACCATCTTTCCATTAAACAATATGCAGATACTGAAATGTATGACATTGAAATAAAACATGAACATGCCACGTATGATTATTCTAATATTGACGATACACAAAGCATGGATAGTGATGATGCAAATGCATTAAACAATGTTGAAGCATGTTTGCAGGATGAGGTTAACATGAAGAGTGAAAGTGAATTATACCAGGTATGTATAGCTTGTTTTTTATGGAATACACAGGCAAATGAGCGAACGGATCACCCGATGATAAGCAAACACTACTACTAATTTTTAAGAAAAATAGACGTGTGGGTTTTATTTTTAAAAAAATTTTTCGTTTAAATGTTGACTGACACATTGGACACACTCTTGGAATCGCATTATATTGTCGCAATGAAGTCGCAGTATTCTATGCCACTCTTAAAGTAGTGACTTCGGGATGCCTCTAATCTCACAGACGATATTTTTTTTAATGCTGAGATATTAATTTGTTGGAGAAGAAATCACGAAGAAGTTCTATGGTCTCTCTAGCAGTGTGAGGCATGGCGCCATCCTGTTGGAACCAAGCGCTTACAGTAAAGGCAGAATATATGTTCTCTACTAATAGCAGGAATAACTGATTACTCTGCCGCCGGACCTGGAATAATTTTAAAAACATATATTTATCTTGAAATTATTTATTAAGGACACTGTTGCAATTTATTTTACAGGACCAAAAGTTGAACTTTGAAACAGTAAAAGTCAAAAATGAGATGGAAGTAACTGTGACGGAGACACATTTAATTTCAAATAAATTAATCAATACCACGTCAACTATAACTAATCCGCAGGACGGACTGATAGAATCTCGAACAACAAAAACTTTAGTAATGGAGATACTACCAATGCTGCATTCTGGCAATGTAGCACTTGATAAAATGAGCAACCCTGAAGAAATACTGCCTACCACATACACGAAAAGCGAATGCACCTCGATTGATTTTGATGATACGTTCCAACTTAATTCAATAACTGGTAATGTTATGTCATTAGAACAAGAAGCTTATGGTCTACTTAAAGCAAAAAGGAAAATTGAAAAGTTAGATCGACCATACTCGTGTACAAAATGCATTAAAGCATACAAAACAGCAGCATGCTTAAAGAAGCATATGACAGTTCATGAAAGTATAGAAAAACGTGCTATGGGAATAATAAAAGGACAGAAGACTAGATTAGCGAACCAGAAGAAGAAATTGAAAGAGGAAGAAAAGAAAAGTAAACCAGCGAAGAAAAAAATAAAAACTAAGAAGGTCACCCCAGTGACAGTATCGACTAGTGTACAAAGTGATAATGTTAAAAAAGAGGGCTACGAGTGTACATGTGGAAAAGTGTTTCGACGCAGAAGTCGTATGGAAACTTGTTTAAGATCTCATAATATGTACACAGATTCGAATAGTTATTTCCCTTGCGTTACGTGTACAAAACAATTTAAAAATAAAGAAGATTTATCATTGCACCGTAAAAGACTCCATCGGAAACGGTTCCCATGCAAATTTTGCCCAACAGACTATAACACACGTAAGGAACTATTCAAACACTTACAAATACATCAAAAAGTTCAAATAACAGAGTACAAAGTGCTGTCAGAGGTAGTCAATGGTAAACAGATATTAAAGTGTTTTATGTGCGCAAAAACATATTCAGAGTTATCGGATTTGAAATCTCACGTGATGGAGGACCATAAGGAGCCGTACATTTGTCCACATTGCAACGGTACCTTCTCAAAAATAATCGACTTTGGTAACCATACAAAGACTTGCCATCCCGAAGTCGAAGGGCAATCTGTTCTGGACGTTCTTGAGGCTTTCTCAAAGTTGGTTAAGGCTTGGAAATGCGAAGAATGTGAGCTTCAATTCCACGAACCTGATAAACTGGCTCTTCATCAATTAGAAAAGCACAGCCTCGATCCCAAAGTGGAGTCACAATTTCAGTGCATAGATTGCCGACGTGTTTTTATCAGTCAGAAGGGCCTGACCTCCCACAGGCGGGTCCATCATAGTGCGGAGAATGCAAATGAGACTGAAAACGTTGAAAAAGGTGTGTTGTGTGTTGAATGTAGAAAGATCTGTAAGGATATGAATGCATTGACTTCTCACATGCGATTGCATTCCTTAGACCGAAAGTATCCGTGCAAATTTTGCGATTTTCGTTTCGCCACACCCGAGAAACGGAAAGCGCACGCCGAATTGCATACGGGCGACATGAAATATGTGTGTTTTATATGCGAATATCAGTGTAGCTCTGAAAATCGTTTAAAACAACACAAACAGTCCGTAAAACATTTAAGTATGAAGGAGTTTTTAGCTACTGGTAAACCTTTGGCTGAAGCAGAACAGTCAACTTCAAAGAAAAACGAAGATTCTTTAGATAACGAATGGGTTGTAGTGAAAGATAAAGATAAAATGGATGATAGCGCGGAAGATACTTCGTCGGTTGTTGGAGAAGGAGAATCAACATGTGACATTTGCGGTAAAAAATTTCGGAATGAATCAAAAATGTTACGGCATCAAAAAACGCATCCATTTATCGAAATCCCGAGTGATGATAAGCCTACTAGGATATTTTTCAAATAAGCTGTGCTTGCCTATACATTGTAAAATATTAATCATAAATTAATTAAATACAAAAATGATTTAAGGGCAAACTTTTTTATTTTTTCTTTTAAAAGGAAACTTTAAGTTATTAAGTAAGAATACATCACATTTGGCACTTTTTAATATAGCTTTAATTGTATTATTATAAATTATATATAAATGTGTGAAATAAATACTCCAATTGTTCTATATTTGTAATAAAAAGTATTAGTAAATAATTAAAAGTATTATACAGGTGGACATTTCATTGAATGAAATTCAAAGCTAACTTAGGAAAAATCTATTTATATAGGGATCATATGAGGAAAAGTTCTTCCTCTTGATCTTGATTGTCTCTATTATCTAAAAGCCTCTATAGACACTAACGTCTGAGGATGCGGTTCGTAATATTTCGGGTTTACTATCAAATCGACTCTTTTGCTATTCCAAACATTAATTATTGATTCTTATTTTTATCTATATATATCCTGATTATATCCTGATAGATATAATATATCCCGATACAAAGAACTATATAATACATAGTAGCGGTATCTATCGGCACAATAGTAAATTAATACATTCCTAAATGTCAACATAAAAAACAAATACAGATAAATAAACATTTCAATCGGTAAAAGTCTGTCATAATCTCTTCACTATCCAGCAGACATTCATGATAAATTTATGTGCTGTGCATGTTCTCACTGTTTCTAATGAATAACAATGATATGATGAAATTGAATAGAAAAACGTAATCTTTTCTGATTAATCATGTATCAACTAATGCAACAAAGTAAAGGTGTCTAAATAAGGTGGTCCAGTTTGATCATAAAGACCTAATACTTTTTTTTTCGTATAACTTTGAGATTATAAGGTTTTTCCGTAATCAAATTTTCTTGCGATTATTATAACTATATACACAATAAATAGACATAACAAATTTATACAATTTTCTAGATGAAAATTCTTGTATTTATGTAAAAAAACTTTATCTGGAATGAAGGAATATATTTAGTTTAATATAGAATGAATGTATCATTTCCTAAAAATAAAAACGCCCTCTTGTGCTTAAAGATCTCATGTACGTTTCTGACGATCTTTCCACTAGGAGTTGATTTCATTCCCTCCGCACATTTTCATATCACCTGATGGAAAGCAATAACCGCGGCCCATAGACATCCGTTGTGCGATAGGCAGCGCAGAAGCGTTGCCGGCTTTTAAAAATATAGGTTTGTTTTTTGAAGGTTCCAATGTCGTACCGGTTTGGAAATACCAGTAAAGGTAGCCGGTTATAAAGAGTAGTGGTGCGTGAAAGAAGTTTCTAGAAAACGCACTGTACTAAATCGCCACTCATCCAGATGGTGGGGATGAAACTTTTCCTTGTAGAGAGTTGTGCGGTAGTGGAATTCAGCGGCCGGAATGGAGCCGAAGAATATATCGCGACGTTGCTTTGACGAATAGCACGAGTGTATATGTTTTTGTTGCTTAATTTGTTTCGTCCTGAGAAAATTGTTTCACAGCTTATATATGACTCGTTGCTGGGCGGAAGCCTCCGCATTTCTGGAGTAATTGGATGTTAACCCACTACGCTTGTCCAAGGTGGATTGGTCGAATGTTTTAAATATTAACAAAACATAATTACTTTGTCATCAAATACTGTATTTGAAAACTTATAAAATGTAATTTATAATTGTATAAATGAATAATTTATCTACAGTTTAGCATAAATATGAAACAAATGGAGTATTTTCATTTTAATATTAAGATATTTGTAAACAACCGTAATTGGGTTAAGATAAACATGTTATGATTAAAAAAGGTATTAAAGTTAGATTTATTTCACACGAGAGGGCTGTACGTATTATTGTATCTTTTTATAACGCGCCCGAAAATCATTGATAAAACGGTTTAAAACATGTTCATTCCTGAAGGTCATATTTCAAAAAATTACAATATTTTTTTTGTGCATGAAATAAATAATTTGTATCTACTTAGAGGCGACAAATTTGTGGGTTTCCACCACATAAAGGTATTGTTTTTTTAACGTAAATTCTCAAAATTCTGCAATATAAAGTAATAGCCATAACATGTGTATTTTGCCTTGTATTCAATAAATTAATAAAGTTGATTAATTATACTTGATACCTTTGTTAAAAACTAGTCTGTTTCATGTGAAATTAAAGTATTATAAACAATTGTTATATATTATCAGCATTTAAGTATTGTATTGAGGAATGTACAATGAAATTATATTGTGCTAATCTGATAAGTTAAAAGAAATAAGGTTAACAGTTATTAATTTTTTAACCATGCCGCGGTTCGCGGAGTAATGTACCGAGAAATATCAACTTCGCACCTCTGTATGCCGAGAAATATCAAACTCACACCTCTGTGAGCCGAGAAGTATCAACCTCACACCTCTGTGAGCCGAGAAGTATCAACCTCACACCTCTGTGAGCCGAGAAGTATCAACCTCACACCTCTGTGTGCCGAGAAATATTAACAGCTGTATTACCAATTTCTTTTTATTTCTCATACCGGCCTTTGTTTTTCAATGACAGCAACAAAGTTTTTTGGTGCATAATTTAGTTGAAGGGTTACTATTCCTGTATTTTATACAACTCATTTTTAGTTACGATTCTGAAAAACTTGATTGTACTTTCGAAAAATACAATTGAAAACAGGTAGTGACTTTTTATATTTTTCTTGTTTTATTATATGCCTGCATATGTATTAAACTTGCCTCGCATCATGTTTTGAGTTTTATTGGAGTTTAGAATGCAATTGAAGAATATTATTTAATTTCCCAATTTATATTAATAATAACAAGGTGAACATGAAAGTATTACTTTTATTGTTGTAATATAAAATTAAATGTATTTTTTTCATCTATCTTTCATAAAACTTTCCACGATCGTCGCAGTCGCATCGTTGAAAGTTTTATGTTGTTAATACAACTGATATGTGTGCCTACTTTTAATATCAGTGGCAACACTTAATGGTGTAAGATAGAGCAAGAAATAAAAGGTGTGAATATTAAAAATCTATTTTATTATCACAAGATATGACAAAATCCCTCATACATCAACCAATTACAAAACTGTTCTCGAATACGATGTCCGTTTAGAAACAAAGTTAGCATACCAAACGTAATTGTATCTAAATTTTGTCTTGTTACTGAACGGACTGTTATAGAGTATTTACACACAGAACTAATATTCGTTTTGACAGTTAAGAACTTCAGATTTAGCCACAAAGCGAAGGGTATGCTGGTATAGTAACAGTACTTAACACTAGAAGGCATGTCCCTAATCTTTGTCGGCAAATTAAAATCAATATCATTATATAATTATTTTATGCAATAGACCAAACTAATTTTATATGTATTACGGCGCCATCTGTTGGCAGTTTATGTAAGAATAATGTTGGTTTTATATGAAATAATTGTTTTAATTGTAATTTGTGTTAAATAAATAATTTAGAATTATCTTAAATTCATAAAAATACGCCGAAATATACATACATATAATTTTCTAAATAGATGTGCGATAAAAAGGGGCAGCTTTTTTGTTTGTTATGAAATGTGCTGTTCGCTATGGAGGTGAAAACCTTTTTTTATATAACCCATATTTGTTGTACTGTGTAGCCCAGCACACTTGTCTAAGGCGGATTGTCGGGACATCCATACAACCATCGATTTCAGTGCTATATAAGTTGAAAAGGTATGACCTAGGCATTATCGTTCTAGACAATATATCAAAACTTTTTACCGCACGAATTCCTGTTAAGTTAGAAATAAGCCATGGCATGACAAGAGTTATTTTACCATTGATTTCACCAGTTATTGACCCTACGATATTAATTAAATATTCTTGCATATAAAAACTGTATAAATAAAAACATACATATAATTTGTATAATACACAAATTATGAACCATAATTTTTAAAAAAGTATGGCAGTATTATCAACATTCTACTTTAGGAAACAATATTATGTATTTTTTAAAATAGTATTTGAAAAATTATTATTTTTTTTTAATCTAATTGTGTTATCCTTAAGTTTTTACTACTATTTATTAGTTGGAATAAATATCTGCAGTGTATAGCCAGCCTTATCATTACCAACTCGTCTGTTTCTATCTTTAAAAATATTGATTTCAACCATGGGTTCAATAATCGTAAGATTAATAAATTTTATACGCAAATAATCCGTAATTATGTATTGGATTTATATCTATAGCGAGCGTTTCTCAAACCTAATCCGCAATAAATTATAATGTTCATTTTTTGACAATATTTTTAATTAAGAGAAAATAAATTGAATCTCACAAACTTGTATTTATATTAAGTTGGTGTTTTTAAATTTCGCAACACAGTACTTGTTTCGTGTGGTTACGTTTCTTAGAATCTAGGTGGCGCTGCTTTTGTATCTTGACGTTCTTTATGCATATTTATAATTTCATACACGTTGAGACATTGTTTGCCCATTAAATATATTAATTTGACGAAATAAATATCGTCTTTTCATTTTATCATACACAAGATGCTTCTATATGTCGCTAATCTACGAAATTTTTACGAATGTATTAGAAACAAGCATCTTTTGATTGTAACTTTACACCAACAGAGTATAAAATGTAAAATGTAAAAAACCTTATTGGGATAATCGACGCAAAAAAGCGAAAACCGCAAAATGAAAATTAACCACCAGAGCCAAAAAGCTTTTTAAGATTTCTGAAAAAATTGTATATGACATATTCAAAAACAGTCAACGGTGAACAAATTTTTCTATTGGTCATAGAGCTGTGAGACTCAGAACATTCGGCGAAGTTTTTTTTTATTCGAATATACAATCAAAATTTGTTGATATGTGTCATTTACAGCGTTTTCGCTTTTTTGCGTCGATACATGGAAACAAGTTTGAGAAACGCTGATCCGTATTGCGCAATACGATCCGAAGGACACAAACAGGATAGAATCGACAGGAAACCACCTTATTGGCACTAGATATCAAAACAAGAACATAATTCAAAGGCATTGTACATAATGTAAAAGATCCCTTACGTCCATAAAAAACACATATGGTGTGTATGTCACTTACATTCTTGATTCTTATCCATACATTTCAACTAAGGTTGTAACGATTTACGTGGTTCGTAGTATGCAAAATATTGCGTGTTTTAATATTAAATTAATAAAATTTGTACGCCATAAGTGGCAATGTGATGGAGCTTTAATACGTCTTTCTTCATCTTGTTATACCTCACATTATGCAAATAAAGAATTATTATTAAAAGAAAATAATTAAAAAAATAAGCTTAACTTCCGATCGCAATTGTGTCGCTTGTTTAATTACACATTAGAAACTTTTGTAAGTAAAATTTATACTTTAATCACAAAACAATAAGACTTCTTACAATAATACATACATACAATTTTCAATTTTTAGTTAGTTAATTTTTTATTGTACACCAAAGTCATACAATTATTAATTTTTTTTATATATTCACGCTTATCCCCCGCAGGGGTTGGCAGAGACCACAGAGCTCCATCCGCTGCCATTCATCGCAGCGAAACGGCTCGTCATTGGTCGCTTTTCGCCCTCGTGAGAATCAGGACGTGACGGGTGGCGAACCACGTCGCCGTCATTTTCGACAAATTAGGTATATTAAATTCGTCTTAGTGAATCCCACGAGCCGCAAGGGAGGATGGAGGTCAGCCCCAGCAGAGCCCTGCATGCTGAGGTAAGGCACCATAGTCTATTATTAATTGTAATATTTATATGCAAATGGCGGTCTTATCGCTAATAATGATTTCATCGAGACAACCATGGGTTAGACGTAATGTTAAGTAGATAATTTGGTGTAGGTTGGTAATTTAATTGCAGTAATTTTTATTGTATGATTAAAAGTACTTTCAAGACATACTTTTTCACCCTCATTGCTATTTGTTACTTGTATATATCACTTTGTGTAATTGTAACCTAAATATCCCTGCAAAAATTCAAAAAAAATCGGAGGCAGTCATGAGGATCTAAAAAAATTATAAAATTATTAAGACTAATTTTAAAATTCATGCCAAAAATATTGTGGAAAAATTACAAATCTGTTTTACCATGCTCGTGAGGTCGACCTCAAGGTAATAACTGCTACGCAATATTCATTACACGTATTTTAGAGGTCAAAAACTAAGAAAATAAATGCTTAGTTTTTTAATTTTTATATAATTCATTCTTGTAGTTGTATAAAAATAATAACATATTTAGTGCTCACTGTTGTACTGCATACTAACCTGACAATTCAACAATTGAAATAATCGAATTAAAACAAAATATAAAGAACAACGCAAAGTATACACACATAGAATTTTCCACGTAAAAAATTAAACTTTATTTGTACAGATGTACACAATACTAATATTATATCACTCATGAGGGTGATAGCTACAGATATGCTGCTATTACTACAGCATGTTGCTGACGCGACTCACAAAACTATCCATCCATGAAGTGTCCAATACACTTACATACAATCAGGTATATAAAATGTGTTGGTGTGATGCGTGTACGTAGAAAACTGCGCGCGCATTGTGTTTAAAGTATGTATATAAACATTAGCATGTTGCTGACGTGAACCCATAAAATTTTTTCCCAACCCAAAGTCGTGTAACGCGGCTATAGAAGTATTCACTTCAAAAACGTTTCGAAGCACGTGAATTCGTTACAACCCTAGAACTTAAGAGTTAATATAAACGCGTCTAATACGAGAACTCTATAGCCCAGTCAGTGGCCAGGCTGGCAGCGGGTTTCCTGATGACAAGTACGTCGTTCCCGCGATGCAGCGTCATCTGCAGGGCGACGGCGCGATCTCCCTGCGTCAGACGTGCGGTTTTCGGTGGGGTTTTGATGCCCGCGAACACTATCCTCTCCAACCACGTGCGGGTCGGGTAGTGTGCGGATGGATCAACTCTGTGGAAAAGTACTTTTTCACAAATCAACAATATATACATATCGGCACGCCTGTCTCCCCTAGGGGTAGACAGAGACCACAGATCTCCATCTGTTACGATCAGCATACTTCCCTTGCTTCCTCCACACTCATTATTCTCCTCATGCAAGCCCGCCGGTTGAGGGAACTCTTGACCTCGCCTTTCTTAAAAAGTTCAGCAATCTGATCAAGGTATGTTTTTCGTGGTCCTCCTCTACCGACCCTTTCATCCACATCAACAATCACAATTAGTTAAACAGTTTAGACACTGAGTTAACGATTTTAAATACAGAAATAGCAGACTTTTTTCTCTCTTTTTTACAGTACAGCAGGCAAACGAGCATGCATGTCACCTGTTTGTAAATGACCACCGCCGCCCATAAACATCCACAACACAAACATCCACGTCACAGATGCGTTGCCCTACGCGTGTACTTAACGAACACATACGCTCTTCTCTTCAATGCCCCCATGTCATAGTCATGTGGAAACGCCACGGGTGGTAAATTGTTCCACATTCGCACAGTTCGTGGCAGAAAACTGCGACTAAATCGCACGGTGGTTGACGGCTAGCTATCTAGGTGACGGGGATGGAACATTAATCTCTGAAAGAAATTAGATTCTTCTAAGATAAAATTATCTTAGAAGAATCTAATTTTCTGAACTGACCGGCCCATTTAAGATAAACAGAAATTGCAATTGGCACTGCCATGGCACACACAAGGAAATCTAATAATGTTTCAACCAACGTAATTTACGTAATTGTAAGCGTCGAGTTATTAGCATCAATAATCATAATAGATTATATATTATAATATATCAAGAATAATAAGGTGTTATATTTTTCTCGTATAAAAACAATACACAAATTAAGTTCAACTTAAAAGACACGTTTGTTCTACAACTTTTTAACTCATATTTTTATTATTTAGCTTTTTTTAATTTATTATAACTATTTTTTAATATAAAATAAAACGAATAAAGCGTGTTAACGTTCAACTCAACGGCTGGAACATATGACGTAAAATAAAACTTACGTAAAATAAGACTTCTTTAAAACAGTACCACGGTGCGTTTCATTGGCACGTGTTACGTGAAACAAATTGTCCAAACGTTTGTAACTGTGTGGAAATATTTCTAATTTTTTTATGGTTAGTGGAATATGTGAAAATGATAGATATTATTTTGAAATGAACTACGTATCAGTGTAAAAAATTAAAACGCTTCTGAATCTCGCTATAAGAGTATCGCGTAAAAATTGAAACGCTTCTGAATCTCGTTATAAGAGTATCGCGTAAAAAATTGAAACGCTTCTGAATCTCGTTATAAGAGTATCGCGTAAAAAATTGAAACGCTTCTGAATCTCGTTATAAGAGTATCGCGTAAAAAATTGAAACGCTTCTGAATCTCGTTATAAGAGTATCGCGTAAAAAATTGAAACGCTTCTGAATCTCGTTATAAGAGTATCGCGTAAAAAATTGAAACGCTTCTGAATCTCGTTATAAGAGTATCGCGTAAAAAATTGAAACGCTTCTGAATCTCGTTATAAGAGTATCGCGTAAAAAATTGAAACGCTTCTGAATCTCGTTATAAGAGTATCGCGTAAAAAATTGAAACGCTTCTGAATCTCGTTATAAGAGTATCGCGTAAAAAATTGAAACGCTTCTGAATCTCGTTATAAGAGTATCGCGTAAAAAATTGAAACGCTTCTGAATCTCGTTATAAGAGTATCGCGTAAAAAATTGAAACGCTTCTGAATCTCGTTATAAGAGTATCGCGTAAAAAATTGAAACGCTTCTGAATCTCGTTATAAGAGTATCGCGTAAAAAATTGAAACGCTTCTGAATCTCGTTATAAGAGTATCGCGTAAAAAATTAAAACGCTTCTGAATCTCGTTATAAGAGTATCGCGTAAAAAATTGAATCGCTTCTGAATCTCGTTATAAGAGTATCGCGTAAAAAATTGAAACGCTTCTGAATCTCGTTATAAGAGTATCGCGTAAAAAATTGAATCGCTTCTGAATCTCGTTATAAGAGTATCGCGTAAAAAATTGAAACGCTTCTGAATCTCGTTATAAGAGTATCGCGTAAAAAATTGAATCGCTTCTGAATCTCGTTATAAGAGTATCGCGTAAAAAATTGAAACGCTTCTGAATCTCGTTATAGGGGGTTCACTGTGATAATGTCGCTCACGTGTAAGTCATCCGTTGTGGTTGGTGGGTGATCGTAGCGTAGATGTATTTCTTCTCACGATATTCATACGTCTCACCGTCGTCTATGTACAACGTGCCGTGCGCTGTGTTCTGTAACAAATCGGATTATTAATAATTTTATAATATAAAAAAAATATGTTTTTAAGTAATAAAGAAAAGATGCGAGCAAAATCCTGTCAAATAATTTTTAAATTGTCAATTTTTTGTCTATGAAAAGACTGAGTCGACATGTCCCAGGTGATACCACACTTTCATAGAACTAGACTGAGTTCACCAGTAGTTTTGGTACTGCACTTGGTTCAACAAACATTAAGAATAGTCAATACTCTTTAATCAATACTCTTTAATATATTAAAAAAATTATGATTTAATTGCAGTTTTATGCAACGAACTGTGCAAAAACAATTTGCCAGCTGTTGTGTTTCCTTGTAAATACAATATACAGTTTTTACAAGTAACAGTATAGAGTTTTCTTAAAGGCCCTTGCATTTAAGAAAACAACGGTGCATGTGTTCGCTTAAGGTCGCCAACGCATCTTGAAACGCCTCCAGCGTTCCGGATACGTGGGAGGTAGTGATATTTCATCACTAAGTGTCCCGCATGCTCGTTTGCCTACTTTGCTATAAAAAAAAATAAAGTCAATATGTACTCACATTGGCGTCCAGGGCCACGACGAAAGTGAACGGGTCGTTGGCCATAAGCGCAGACGAACGCCGCACGCGCTCTTTGCGTGGAATTATGCTGCCACCTCGCTGGAATACTGGAATCTGGACGATTAAAAAAAAAAGTTTAGTTAAGTAAGTAAGTAATGACTTAGTGTAGTAATGAGTATTTGTTATAAAAAAATACAAAAATATGTACTTATACTAATGCACTTATACAGGCGCGCTCTGTTTCAATAGAATTACTACTATAGAGATACTAATTTTTGAAAAAATATATACTATGTTTTCATTTCTAACTTGTGCTCGTTGTACCTCTTCGAGGTTTCTATCAAGGTCTATGTAACTGCATTTGTGATTCCTCAGCGTCAGAGTCACTTAAAAGCGTTCGTCTCGTGGTTCTCCCAGAACCTTGCCTTTTTTGGACGCACGATTCACGTTTAACTGCTGTGAGACATATCATCTACTACACCCCTCTTCCGGCAATGCTATAATTTTCTTTTCTTTATCTCTCGTTGATTTTTCTGCCATTACAATAAACACAAAGATATCTATCTGTTCAAAGTCACAATAAGGCAGGATGATGCGAAAAACATAAATTATTCTACTAAAAATAACAAGAAGTTAGTTTTAGTTGCCTGATAACCTTCTAACAACAAACCCGTTAAAAGTAAGTAAAAAGTAAAAAACGGATTCTTTTTTAAAAAATACAAAAGCTTCGAATTTGGAATTAACTTTTCTTCACACCCAGACTCTTAATTAAGTGCCAGTAACATGGATTGGATAATAAAACCTCTTTACAACTAAATGATTACCAATAATATGGGAAAATCAACACCGCCCGTTTTTTTAAAAGGAGTGTATTTTTAGTTACAAGAAGTGCAAACAAATAAAAAACATAATGGAAACAACTTTTTACGTTGCGGATGTGGATAGAAGAGTCGGTAGGGGAAGACCAAGGAAAACATATTATAACTTGGCCACATTGACCAAGTTTTTTAGGAAAGGCCAGGTCAAGAGTACCCTTAACCGACGGGCTGGCATGAGCAGAGTAATAAGTATGGAGGAAGCAAGGCAAGTATGCCGAGATCGTAGCAGATGGAGATCTGAGGTCTCCGCCTACCCCTATGGGAAACAGGCGTGACGATATGTATGTATGACGCATACCTTAGCAATGTTAACCTCTTGGTGAATGTATCCATCAGCCTTGAACACCTGGTAGGAGTCAACATCATACCACAGGGTGTTTGTATCTCTTCCGGGCAGGTACACCTTGACACCCGTCACTCCACTTTCAACGACTGGCCTCACCAAAAGCTTGTCACCTGAAACATATGGGGTTATTTTATATAGATTTGTAACAAATTCTTTAACTGATCTTTTACAGCGATCACCGACCGACATCAAATCTTTCTTTTATTATTGTGTCCATCCTATAGTTGTCTGGAAGATTTAGCGTATCAATCGCTAAAATCAGACTGCCATTTGTATATAAATATTATAATCAATAATTGTATAACTTTGTGTTTTGTGTACAATAAGAATATATTTATCTGTCTATTTGGTTATAAGACCAAACTTAGTATTGCAGATGTCTATAGAAGATTATTTTATGACCAGATTATACAATTGTGTATCGTTTTAAAAAAAAAAGGAAGACTAGCAATGTTTTGATATTACTAGAATTCTTGTTAACCATTCCAAGTAAGCTAATAATGCTTGTGTTAAAAAATGGTTCACATCGATAGTCCAAACCTCGAAAAGACTTTGT
>JASFAT010000745.1:362500-418965 GCA_031353405.1 Baronia brevicornis | reverse complement strand
ATTTATTTATTTACATATATATATATATATATATATATATATATATATATATATATATATATGTATGTATTAGGTGTACAAATAAGTTTCCGCAGTTTTTTATAAAAAATTAGGAATTTATTGTAAAGGAAAAGTACATTACGTTTTATTCAAAGTATTTTCCATCATTTGCCACTACTTTTCCCCATCTTTCTGGCAACATTCGGATACCCCGTCGAAAAAACTCTTCATCTTTTGACGCTATCCACAAATCTACCCAATTTTTGGTGTCTTCATATGATGTGAAGCGCTGCTCAGACAGACCATGTGCCATCGACCGGAACAGGTGATAATCAGAAGGGGCTAAGTCTGGTGAATACGGCGGGTGGGGTAAAACTTCCCAGTTGAGTGTTTCCAAGTATGTTTTTACCGGCGCCGCAACATGTGGACGAGCATTATCGTGTAAAAGAATAATTTTGTCGTGTCTGGAGTAGTAATGGGCGCGTTTTTCCTTAAGTGCCCGACTCAATCTCATCAATTGTGTTCGGTAGAGAGCTCCAGTAATGGTTTCGCTTGGTTTCAGCAATTCATAATACACGACACCAAGCTGATCCCACCAAATACACAGCATGAGTTTTTTTCCATGAATATTCGGCTTAGCTGTCGATGTTGATGGTTCGCCGGGCTTAACCCATGACTTTCTCTTCTTTGGATTATCGTAGTGAATCCATTTTTCGTCACCAGTGACTATACGATGCAAAAAACTCTTTTTTTATTCCTGGCAAGCAGCATTTCACTCATGCATAATCGGCGTTCAACGTCTCTCGGCTTTAGTTCATATGGAACCCAATTTCCTTGTTTTTGAATCATTCCTAACGATTTTAAACGATGTGAAATTGCTTGTTGAGTCACTTGTAGAGTAAGTGCAAGTTCTTTTTGCGTTTGGGACGAATCTTCCTCCAATAGTACTTCTAATTCCATGTCTTCGTACACTTTCGGCCTTCCACTGCGTTCTTTGTCTTTAACGTCAAACTCACCGTTCTTAAACTTTTGAAACCATTCCTGACAACTTCTCTCACTTAAAGCAGCTTCACCATATGCTTCTAGAAGCAATCGATGCGCCTCAGCTGCAGATTTTTTCACATTAAAGAAGTAAATCAAAAGTTCCCGCAAATGATGCTTATTCGGAATAAAACTTGACATTTTTGCACGAAAAAAATTACGTGATGCTGATACGGAATCACTAGTACTTTAAGGTTATGGTGTTGCCAGATGACTAAACTTGGGATATTACGTTTTACATCTGACAATTTCTCCATAACCTTCTGGTGGGGCCATCTTTTGACAAACCGCGGAAACTTATTTGTACACCTAATATATATATATATATATATATATATATATATATATATATATATATATATATATATATATATATATATATATATATATATATATATATATATATATATATATATATATATATTATGTAGTTACTGTTTTATATGTGATTCCTAAGGTTTTTATAGTTTTCGTTAAGTTATTATAAATGTTGTTATATTTTTAAAATAGAATCATTGATAAATATTGTTTTATTTATAAATAATATATTATTAGTCATATCTGACGAACCAGAATGGATTTTCCGATAGTGGACTAACCCGAGGTTTCAAACTCACTTAGCAATCCAAGTGGATCATTGTTAGCCTATCCCCAGCTATCTTACGTCTTCCATCGTTTCAGCGGGGTTTTAAGATTGAGGACCACCTTTCATTGCCAAGTTTTGGTCATCGTCGTCGTCGTCCCCAGTTCGCAACTTGCAGGTCTCATGCGCGCAAGTCTGTCGAATCCGTTGTGAAGCTCCTAGTGCCAAAAAAGCCATTTCACACAAAAATATCACTTGCGTCAATTGATTGACGTGCAAATAATTGTATTGCTTGTGACGGACTAGAATTAGAGTTGAAGACTGCATCTTAGCAAACGTAGTGGGGGACGCCCCCTGACTAGAGGGCAATCTGTTGTATTGTACTTTGATTATTTTATGCCAATCTGTACATTGAAACTTAATTGTAATCAAGTAATTATTACGGATTAAGATCTAGAGAACTAGTACTAATACCCTTATCAGTCGTAAGTCACCTCTCACGTGCAAACAGTACTTTGTCGCTTTGGTCGTAAAACACGTGGTAGGTGACAAGACGAGACATGTTGAAACTCGCTGTGTGTGAAATGCAATTGATATCTCCAGTTATATATCATTGCCTTTTCCAATTATTTTTTAATATATTGAGCCCAAAAATGAATAGTCAATGAAAACTGTATCTCTAGCTACAACGTTACGAGAATCACGTATAAAAAGCTAGCGACCGATATGGGTTAATAATAATTTGTCTATGGCTGACGACCAATTAACTCAGTGTAATGGTTAATGGGGCATTCTTGTGTTAATATTTGTTTCTCCAGAAATGAGGACATCCATGTTTAACAGAGAGCTATATGGGCTGTCAAGAAAAATATGTTATAATTTATTAGAATGTTTGTGAACCCTCTGAAATAGATTAGAGTCTACTGTTTGTTGGGTACT
Source organism: Baronia brevicornis (assembly GCA_031353405.1). NCBI lineage: Eukaryota > Metazoa > Arthropoda > Insecta > Lepidoptera > Papilionidae > Baronia > Baronia brevicornis. The sequence goes on along the minus strand of JASFAT010000745.1, from coordinate 416,402 downwards.
AAGCTGATACAGGTAACGTCGCGCAATAGGCTTTACTAACGTGCATGCGCTCCGTTCGATACAAATTGGCGATGAGCCTCCGTATTGTGGCAAGGCGATGCTAGTACCCGTGAAGCGTGTAATAATGTTGTCCACGTCGGACCTTGTTGCATAAATAGAGGACTCTCGATATATTCAGGTCCAGGTTATAAGCTTTGATGTTACGTTTGAGCGGTTATGAAATATTCAAAAAACACCATCGGATTGCCCGTTGTAATATTACTTCATTACCATCTGGATGGTTGGCAGTTCACCACCATGCGAATTAGGCATATTTTCTGACACATATTCAAGAAACCAACGTATACATATGTTTACATAAAGCGGACATTTGTGACACCAATGGAAATGCGTTATGGTGATCATTTTGATGCAAAAAGCGAAAATGCTGTAAATGACACAGCAGTCAATTTTTTTATTGCATATTCGGATCAGTAAAAAATCTGTGTTGAATGGTCTGAGTCTCGCAGCTCCACGACCAATAGAAGATTTTTTACAGCGTTGAAATTGACTGTTTTTGAGTGATCAAATACAAACAAGCCAATGGGTCAATGGGCTGTTATAGAAACGTGACTATTTTTGTGCGATGCGGGTGAAGAAGTTGTGGCGTAACACAAATACGCAAAAGTCATTTTTTATTATTATTACATCTATCTTGATTGTTGTCGCGTTGCTATTGTAGTCACCAAATATGTGGGCAGTATTATCCGAATTATTTGAATTGAAAAGACGGAAAAATGTTTCCGTTGTGGCCATATCTTCAGACTTCGCCATCTTGGTTAAAATGTTCTCGAACGATGATAAAAACTAATTGCAGAAGGCGCGACAAAGTTTTTCGTCGAGGTCACCAAATATGTAGGCAGTATTATCCGAATTATTTGAATTGAAAAGACGGATAAATGTTTCCAATAGCAACCGAAAAACAATCAAGATAGATGTAATAAAAAATGACTTTTGCGTATTTTTGTTATGCCACATCATTCCTCTGGTCAGACCGTGACTATGGTCGAAAATATTCTGGCATTCTAACTCTTCTACCGCTTCGAGTCCTACTTTCTTCGGGTGGCTCAGTGAACACGGGATCAGTGGGAGTGGCGACTTCTCTCATGGTGTGGGCTGGCCAAATGTCATTTTTTACAACAAAGTCAACAGCAACTGTAGTCCAGTTGCTGTTGACTTTGTTGTAAGACTCGTTGTCTTATTACCGATGATACCAATGTGTACATTGTTGCGTCAATGTTAACCTTGTGAACCTACTACTCAAGGCGGCAATATTTTATCGTGGCATTGATTACATTGTTCAGGTCACGCTAAGGTTTAATTTTACGGGTTCGACTCATTGAATCACTCACTCCCTTAGGATCTGGATCATTAAGTGGGTAAATGGTTAATGAAAATAGAATGAGCACTAAACATCGGAGCGGAATTTTGCCAGTCATCTAGCCGTCGTTAAATGCTGTTATCGTCGGCGATTAAGTGACAAAACAACTCGGCTAGATGGTAAAGTGGAGGAGGGGGAATCAGAGGTAAGGTGGGGGGGTGCGAATAATAATCTCAGTTTACGACAGCAGCCGAGTGAATCAATAAAAACACTAATAATGCACAGGCGTAATCTGGCTCTGCAACGTCGCGATTACCGGCACTAACGAGCTCGTAAAACGGATCTCCAATGCATGGCTTAGCTCGGTCGGAACACGAGCGCCGCGGGATGTACAACGGCCAGCAGTATCCTGGGGCATTGCTGTTGCATCTATTCTGCCATGAATTTAATCATATATACAATGTTAGTATGTTATATTACAAGAGTATTTAAATTAAGATATATTTGGCATTATATATATATATATATATATATATATATATATATATATATATATATATATATATATATAAATATATACACACACACACACACATTACATAGCTTTTCGAGTTAGTAGACGTCCGTCGGAGAATCGACAACGACGCAACGATCGTAGACGAGTGCTGAACTGGAGACTGGGTCTCGGCGAACATAGTGTGGAACGCCTCTTGGGTAAATGGAGCGAGAACTTACACAGGGCGGCTTGTTAGAAGTAGACTTGTAGAATAAGCGTGTCTGCAACTTGGGCGGCAACATACAGTAGTGATAGTGTTTGTTGGTCAGTTTTTATAGAACTAAACGTTCGTTGTGATATAAATACGATGAGTTCCAGCGATTTTCAAGCCAACTTAAATGAAACAGTTTCGTTGTGCGTCTGCAATGCAATAAGTTTGGCCGCTTAGGTTATTCTGTGGATCCCTAAAATGGCACACTGGATCCATTATTCTCAATTTGCGCCAAGTTCAAGGAAGCGCGCGAACGTCGGAAGACGCGGCGGGTGTCCCCCTTGATTAAACCCTGAGAAGTAAGAAGTAACAATTTGTGTGCATTCCTCCATTCACCTCGGCTTACAGTCCCTCCTGGATTGCTCTCGAGCTTACTGCCTTCTAACGTTCACAAACTTTATTGTTTTTATTACATTTTGCCTCAGTATATTTAGATGTAGTTGTTTAGTTTTTTTTCTTAAATATCCACTTATATTTTAAAAAAAATGTATATTTATTTAAATGCTTAGTAAAGTAAAGCCGTAGCTTAACCTTAAAATTTTACAAACGATGGACTTAATACCTTAAGACATAACGACAGAACGCGGGAGAGAATGTATGTTGATGAAATATATTCAATAATTAACAAAGAATCCACATAAATTTAATTATTCCAAAGAAACATGTAATACACATGTACAGTGGCGAAGATTTCCGTATCGGAATGAATATTATATAGAACGTACAGGTGTTTATTTTAAATATAGATAGATGTCCTACCAATCTGTCTTGGACAACCGTGATGTGTTAATGTTGTTGCACTATACATCGGAAGTTCCCGTGTCCAACGGCGGGATATTATGAACCGTAAAAAAACAAAATGGAAAATAAATACATAAAATATTTTTTCGACGTGTAAATAGCGGAACTTATCTCTCTCTATTCTATTTTGAGACCTCGCCCTTCAACCTCATCTGCGAGTGTTACTTCCTGATAAATCATAGATGAGGTTTTGATGGCCAGCTGATGACGGTACAATCTTCTTGAAAACATAAGTCAAGTTACAGCATAAATAAACTGGGTCGATCTGATAGTTATCAATTTTTTTTTAATTTGCCTACTTTTAAATTTGTGTTTGTCTGTTTCCCTAATAGTACAGGCTGTTGTGGGAATTGCTATATTTTATGTGAGTTTAAACAGAAGGTAAAGGGTATTGTAAGGCATAACTGAACCTACTTTTACTGCGAAAGATTAAGAGGTCATATGCGAAGTAGAAAATATCTTGAAATATTGGATGCGGATGATGTCCCGGCAAATAGCTTAGTATAAACAAAGAACAAATTATTACCAACTCTATATAAAAGAATATTCATATATTCAAATAGTGAATTTCAAACTTGAATAAACAATATGTTAAACAATTGATGTAATATCCAGCATGTTTCGGATTTTGTATTATTATTTTTGAAAAATTCTTACAATTATTATACAATAAGATTATAATTTAATTATACATAGACGAATATTTTCCCAGTTATCTGTCAGACTATCTATAAAGTTTAATTAATACATATAATAGCATTGTAATCTAAAAAAAAATAAAAATGTAAAATGAAGGAAATAAAGATAAAAAGGGAATAAGGAGTGTCTTTCATCGTTTCTTCTCCGCCCAAAAGAATCTCCTTGATCGACTGACGTTGTCAAATGACATGTTATTTCTTATGTCGCAAATAATTTGAATTTATTTTAAATGAGTTTTATATTAGTATTATCGAGTATTTGAGGTGCCCATTGAGTCTCGTACAATAGTTTTGCATGGTGCGTGCCTTCCGTCCATCCGGGGCGATCTTCGTCTTGTGTCGGAATTAAAATTAATAGCAGGCGGCGGCAGCACGTCGCGGCCGGTCCGTCCCGGCTCCGGTAATTTGTTTACTCGTCTCGCTCTGGATTACTTCGCGCGCTGCGTTGAATTGGAAACTGCCGGTGACTTTTTAACCCCCTCCAAGAATACAGACATTTCGTCTACGGTCGTGCTTAATTAAAACGGCTGTTAGTTGAAAACGTTAGTCTTTTAATGCCGATGTTTAATGTGTACACTAATTTGCTTTGGATTCCGAGAGATTTTGATTTTGTCTTTTTCACCTTCATTTTGCGAATTACTTGATGTTTATCAATCAGAATCTAATTAGACGTTTGTCTAATTGGATTCTGCGATTTTAGTTTCGTGAAAGTTTTTTAACCTTCCTATACCCGCGCGTTTGTCTGAGAGACCGACAGAATGATTTTTCGATTTTAAATAAAGAACGAATAATGCTAGTTTAATGAACTTGGTCACACGTCACGTCAATTTCAATGTCGTATCAAATTAGGCAAGTACTAGAAAGTTCATTAAAGTAGCATTATTCGTTCTTTATTTAAAATCGAAAAATCATTCTGTCGGTCTCTCAGACAAACGTGCGGGTATAGGAAGGTTAAAACAGACGTCATTGAAAAGGCGATATTTATTTTTTACCCGTTTTTGAAAAGTGTTTATATAACTCTAAATATGTAATTACTAAGATAAGTATTTACCCGGTAGAGCTAGGTTGCAGAAAATAATCTGTCACAATTTAATCACAAACATTGTCAAAATGTCAATGATTTATGGCCAATTTTTGTTAAAAGCAATGGGCTGGCTTGTTCGGGGAAGTAACACATTATTTCAGAAAACTGACTCAATAAAAGCTCACTGAACGAGGCACAGTAGTAGCAAACTTCTATTGTACCACGTTCGGTTATTCTTGAGGACTAAAGGTCCAATACCTTCCATTTCTTCCCTCCTTTTTACATCACTTTAATATTATTTATATTATATAAAATATTTCTAATTAAATTATATTTATTAGATATATGTAGTATATCTAACAAATGTAATTTAATTATTTGAATCAGCTAATTCATCCGATATATTGCTATTTATATCATTTTCAAACCCTGTCACACATGCAGTGACACACGCTGTCACATAGCGTACCATGTTGTTTAATATACATAAATAATATTGTTATTTTTCCCACTAATGAGAAAAAATCAGGCGTCCCAAGGTTATACTGCTTTAGTTATTGGCCTATTGCTGAATTGCGCTTCTTTGTGAATTTAATTTAATTTCTATTTAATTTTTTTTTCTTATGGTATACGGAAGCAAACGAGCGAACGTATCATTTGATGGAAATCATCTATTAACGGCGTCCATAGATATCTGCAACATCAGAGGCATCAAAGCTCAGATATTATTAATACACTTGACTATGAAAAACATTATTCATAATTTAACATAGTATGTATACTGTATTTGACATTCAATATACGGACGGTTACCATAAATGTCATGTACAAAATGTGTACTAATCCGAAGCGAGAGTTAATTGAGCGAACAGAGTTATGAATGTTACGGAAGAGAACCGCCATCAGCCGGTGTCGAGCGGCTTCCGTGTCCCGATCGTAGCCCTAACGTGTTTATTGTATCAGTGTCGAGACTCATCAAAATGCAAATAAGACCCAGGCATCGGCGCCGGACAGTTGTCCGTGTTATATTGAGTTATGTCCTCGCTACAGTCCAGATTTCTACGTTCTGTCGCTTGAATTGTGGATGAATGCCGGTGATACGCGAAGTGTTTGCGCAATATTTAAATCTAGATTAAAAACAAAGTTCCCATTTATAATGTTTTTAATGAGGTATTTAATATATTAACGTTTATTATTGTTTTAGCACATAAATATAGAAAAAAATACACAAAAAATAATTCTTCGAGTCGACTTCGAGCTGTTCGTACTTATTAAATTGTTATACCTACACATAGTTCTACTACCTTTATTCTTAACTATTTACCCGTCTATAAAGAATATCATATATTGATATCTTAATAGGATTAATCTTGATAGAATAAGGTAAAGCAGTACAACTTAAAAACAAAGAATCTCTCCTTCCCAAGAATTTACCTAGTTTTATGAAGTTACTATGGCTGCAAAAACCTTCGGCGATCCTCAATCCATTCGCCAAACGCCTGCAATGCCCCTTAGTTTTGAGAAAGAACAATGTCCAGCAGTGGACTGTTACGACTGTAGTTTCATTGATTGATAAAAGCTGGATCACACACGAAGAGCGTAATATATATTTTTTAAATGAATGTCACAAATTCAAGAAGTTTATTTAGTATCCGTATGAAACGAGTCTATACTTGTACAAGTTTCAAGCTTCGCTTAGAGAAAGGATTTCTAGCAAGGAAGCTTGCAAATTCATTGATGTTGTAACGTAGCGTCTACGAGACTACGGCGTAAACGCGCTCTTACTCTTCGTTGGCCCATTGCATGTCGAGCGGTTAATAAGCTTCTGGCGGATGGTGCTCGGATTTCGGTCGTTAGCGCGTAATTGCCGACACCTAATTAGTCCGACACTCTGATACCCGACGACTCGTCTCCGGTGTCGCTCTCACACATGACCCGCGATATTTAATGCGCCGCGTCGGTGGGAGGGACCTTCTCACGGAACCTAGGTAAAACCTTGTCGCGGTGATTTGAATATTAGACTTAATTCGCTACTATTTTTTTTGTTTCTAGGGTATATACCTCAACTAGGTATTAATTACCATTCGGGTTTAGAATTATGATTGTAGTTTTTTCCGTTAAAAACGTTCGTTGAAACTGTATACTATGTTTGGCCCAGCGAAATCTTGATACATTATTTCAAGAAGTAATATGCATATTTATATAAATGAAAATTATAATTGTTAATATATATTTTTTTATGAATGAAATAAATAAGCAAAAGAGTAGGCGTGTTTTCTGATGGTAAGTTATTTTAAAGGGAACTGAAGATGCATTACGTACCGTAGAATACAGATATGAATAATAGGAAGGGAAAACAAATAAAAGAATTGGAAATTAAGATTGTTTTGATAAATAATAAATGTGAATGGTATGAATACTTCCACTTTGCTCGCTGAACTTCCATGAGATATACATATGTATGTATATTTAAGTTGCATATAAACATATAGTGCAACGAAAGTTTCTGAACGTATATAAAGTAAAAAAATATGTATACAATTAATAAGGTCCATAATCTTGAGTAAGAAAGTTTATTTGTATTGATAAAATAATTCTACGTTTTATATTTGGTTTAGGCGTAAACGCAATCCAAGAGAAGCCGTGATATAAAAAAAATCTTATATTATCTATATATTTTTTTGATAAAACCTAAACTATGTCGTGATCCGCTGTCTAATTTGCAAATTGGTAAATGTTAAAAACTAATCTAAAATTGCTTAATTGTTGTGCAGGTATGGAAGCGATAATGTCAGAGTTCTTCAACGACACCACAACAGCTTTTTACATCATCTTGATCGTGTGGATCGCTGACCAGTACGACGCAATTTGCTGTCATACTTCGATTGCAAAACGCCACTGGTTAAGGTAAGTGGTGTTTTTATGAGATTTTTTTTTCGATAGGCCGGCAACTAAGTGACTCTTACGGCGTTGCGGACGTATATAGATGGCGGTGATCGTTACCACCAGGTCACCCAGATGCTCGCTTACCTGCGTGCTATAAAAAAATAACAAACTAACTAACTTTGTTGGCGCAGCGACCCAAAATGGATTTTGGCCTCCGAACAGATCTTATGCCACCGTGCCCTGTCCTGCACCACCTCCTGCCAGTTGCAGACTTGAAGGTTGCGCAAGTCATCCTTGATCATGTCTCTCCAGCGGTACCTGGGACGCCCCACAGAACGTCTACCAGTTGGGCTACCCACATACGCTCTCTTGACTGCGATCCTCCCCCATCCTCTCAATGTGGCCCAGCCAACGAAGTCGGTGAGCCTTAGTCACTCCTATTACATTGGGTTGGGCCCCAGATGCTCGGTTTCAGCATTTTTTCAATTTCGCAACAGCCATCATCACTTCTGGTTGGGCCCAGGATCTTTGGGAAGACTAAATAAAAAAATTAAACATTTAGAAATAGCAATAACTAAAAATGTCGACATCCATATGTGTATAATATGTATTTAGTATTGATGTGTATTTTGGCTTAAAATATGAAATTTTGCAATAAATGCTTGAACGATTGAAACTGTACTAGGTTGTTTGTACACAAGGTTAAAAAAGTGATACCAATGATTCAAAATTAATTAAGTGTACATGAAACAACTGCCAGTCAGCCGCACAATAAAATACGTTGAATATGGATGCAAAATTTTATAATGAGCCGATATGGCTTTTATGGGATGATGATACAGTATTATTTTGAATCACAAAGTGACCGTCCAATTAGTGTGACCATTTGCCGTTCTAGTTTATTGAAAAGTACTCAGCCGTTGACCGCGACGATATTAATTAGTGTATTGAAATGCTTGCCGCTGCGTATGCAGGTTGGTCGGGAAGCTTTAGTATAGTTACGGCTGTGCTCTTCCTTGCGCAACCTTAATATTAGAGTATTATTTAAATATTACTAACGGTACTAATTGTTATTTATCTTTTCTACAAGATAAGATATATACATACATTCACGCCTATCCCCCGCAGGGGTTGGCAGAGACCACGAGCTCCATCCGCTGCCATTCATCGTAGCGAAACGGCTCGTCATTGATCGCTTTTCGCCCTCGTGAGAATCAGGACGTGACGGGTGGCGAACCACGTCACCGTCATTTTCGACAAATTAGGTACATTAAATTCGTCTTTAGTGAATCCCACGAGCCGCAAGGGAGGATGGAGGTCAGCCCCAGCAGAGCCTGCATCCTGAGGTAAGGCACCATAGTCCCCGGGGGAGCCCGACCCCGGGACGATCGGCACGTTTACGACTAGGCTCGCCCCTAGCCACGCATCCATTGGCACGGCAGACCGTGGATTGGCGGAGAGGAAGGGAAAGGACAGAGAAGAAAGGAAGGGTTAGGAAAGGAAATACGGATTGGGGGGGTTACCAGACTCGGAATAAACATTTAAAAATCCATATAAATATTTATTCCGATGCGGGAATCGAACCCGCGACCATTGACTCCGCGGGCGGAGGGCCCCGCCACTGAGCCAATCGGTCGTCAAGATAAGATACAATTAATCATATACTGATTAATCACAAAGGAATATTGAATGAGATATCTTAAGCAACAAAAAGCTCAACTGGCAGAGATTGCGCTTATGATTAGAGGCCGTGAGTTCGTATCTTCCACTGAACTAATGATGTGGACCATATTTCGTAGTATGTTGTTAAAGGCAAACACGATTGGGAGAACACCCTCAACTTGTTAACAGACATATGTATCCCGATGCGGGATTAAAAAATCACATATAAGATTTATAAAATAGAATTAAAGATCATATCACATTAAATAATAACATAGTAATGTAATAATATTTGTATAGCAATCCAAGTTAGTAACGAATACGATATATTTGTTATTGAAAAAAAAAGACATAGACAGCGATAGCATCCACCTAATGCAATCTGTGGACCTAACTATTTTCAACGGATTTCCAAACCTTGTGCACTGCTTATGGTTAACAGATGTCTATGGCCGGCGTTACTTATCATAAGGAGTCATTTACTCATTATTTTTTATTATCTCATAAAAAAGTTCGAACCTCTAAAAGCGAGCGTACTATATATGTTTCTGTAACGACGGCTATACTTCTCATGTTATATGGGAGGCGATGATTGTTTTTCACCTGCCGTTATGCTTGCTCGTTTGCCTTCCTTTCCTATAAAAATATATTTATGGACTATTTACGTTGAAATAATATTTATTTATTAATTCTTTCTGTAACAATTATGGTACAATGGCAGACTTAATGCTGGTATTAGAATAATAAAGATTATAAAAAAACTGATAAATAGGCATTCTCTATTTATAATCCATATAACTACAAAAATTTTACTGTATTTTGGTAATTCAATGATGAATAATGGCATCCACTTTGCATACCTAACAGAATATTTCAATTTATCATTAATGTCATCACGGGAGCAGATTAGGTTCGGCTGCACCCCTGTCCAAATGATAATTAAATGACTCCAATTGTTGTGGCAGCACAATACGCTACGATAGTCGGCGAGTCGCTAACGGCCGCCTGACTGTTGACACATCGAAGCGCCACACGCTCATCAAATTATACCGATACCTGTTTGTATCTTCTGTTCGTATTTATTTTGAGCTCGTTATTTTTGTGTCCCGTCAAATGTTTACCGCCGATTGACTTCGACGTCCTTTTTACGGAATGTAAACTCGCTTTTGTATAAACACGGTTGTGTTCGTCATTTAAATCACATAAACTGTCTCGATCAGTACATTTTTATGATGCACGCCATACTTTAAGTTACCTTGTCCAATAAAGTACTTTATGTGAAAACTCTGCATATTTAGAATACTAGATGACGATTATTCGAATATATATTTTTTAATGGTAGAAGCATGTAATCGAGCAAAGTTCCTAATTCACGTTAAATTATCACTTACTACCGGTAGTGGATACAAAGCCATAATAAATGTGAATCATTTTATCAAAATCATTTTATTTATTTATTTCATATGTTGCATTCCTTATTTCTGCATATTAAGTATATATGTATATATGTACATTTATATACGATAACGCTCTTGCCATAAGTGTACAATAAAAAAGTCGGAACTTAACTCGGAGACTGAAATAGAAGAGTACGTCCTAAATATAGAACCCACATTTTTGAAAGAAATATGTAAAGACATCACTTATGTGTTCTTTTAATTCTTAGTACATTTTTAAGATTGTTTTTAATTTTATTTTTGGTATTATTAATTTTCTTTTTGATTTTATTTTAATAGGTGGAAATAATAATATAAAATTATTTTAATTTAGCGAAAAGCGTATCATGGTTACATTAAATTGCGCAAAGTTGGCTTTACAAATTGATATAGAATATATTTTGGCTAATTTTCTAATAAAGCAATAATAATATAGTATAAATCAAAACGCAGGGGTTGTGGTCTGAACTTATGAGTATACGTCTCCTAAGATTTTCCAACTCTCGACACTTACAACGCTGTGTACAAACAACTGGCCACTTTGTTTTTACGCCTGTTTCCGAAGAGCGTGTTCCTCCTTAATCAAAAGGCGCCCGGGCACGAAGCAATTTGGCTGGTCGTCCGCGCAGGCAATAAGGAGAGTGAGCGCTATTAAAACAAGCGCAAATAAAGCAAATTGAAAACGGCACCGCTCCACAGGGGGGGCTAGTTCAAACCTCCCCGTGTCACCCCGCGCCGCACCGCACTGCCCCGCAAAAACAACTTTAGCCTTGTCTACAGAGACCTTTGCTTCATCTAAGTGCCACATATATTTCTACCTTACTCGGGTGCTCAAATCTAAAATTTATAAGAACCCTTGATATGTTACCCTTGAAAAATATAACAATAACTGTGATAAAATTGCGAAGATATTTTAGTTTCTTAAGTATTGTAGTTTACCTTTTAACAAAATAATATTTACATGTGTAAAATTGTCGTTTAAGTTTAATAATTGGGATAAATATAATTTATAATAAATAGTTTTTAATTTCAATCAAATAGTCCGGACGATAAAATTTATAAATGATTAATTATTAAAATGTGACTATACTTTAATTTTATAAACATGGGCTAATAAACAACCAGAGAAATGCACAACGTAACCTCGAGCAGATTGACATCCACTTGACTTGAAGATACAGACTGACTTGATAGTCAGTATTTTCTATCAATAAATGTCTAGTAATAATATATTACTTATTTCAAATTTACAAGTATATACATATTTACTGTCTTTTTACGAAATTGAGTTTACAAATAATAATACGGCTCTTTACCTACTTGGAACGACACGATAAAATAATAACAAAATATATGTACAATATTTATTCGTATGTTGATTTTAGATAATTATATATATTGAACATGGAAAATAAGGAATAAAGTTTTCGGAAACAAAGAAACATATTTTTAAATTTATTTTGTAGTTTACGAAAGATAAAACTGAAAATAAATACACAAGAAATCGGAAAAATGAAATTAATTTCATGTATCGCTTCTGATTATTGAGATATCTTCAAATATATTAACATTTATTTAGTGAGTAATGAATAAAATAAATAGTAGTACATACACCGTCCACTTCTTTGTACATGGTTTTTACTGTAAAGGAATATGAACTATAATATATAATTAGATACATTACATTATTCCGAAGTTGCACATTTTACATATCTTTTTTTGTAAGCTTCAACGCAATATGAAAACCATCAATTTAAAAAACAAGAACAACTCAAAGGTCTACGCATGCATAGCCTGCATCAAATCGAGATGATAGATATATATAGATTCGCTTGTAAATAGCTATTGCCGTCTCCACTTGTACAAAGCACAAGTGCGGCCACATATGGAGCATACTGTTCTCATCTCTGGGCTGGGGCTCCCAAGTACCAGCTCTTTCATTTTGACCGCATCCAACGGTGAGCGTTCCGAATCGTCAGCGACCGTAGGATTTCCGATAGGCTTGATTTTTATGAGTACGCAGAGATGTATTATCTCTCTGCGTACTGTATCGAATGAGATGTTTAATCTCCTCCCAGCCGCCGCCCGACCTGACGTCGTTGGTTTGAATTTGCCATTGGACTGTTGTGAACTAAATTTTACTAGCACTAATAACTGAGTAGAAATGGTTATCAAAATTATATTACAATTTTTTTATTAAAAGACTCCACCATATTTACCAACTTTCAAGGTGCGTTTGCATGTAACAATGAATGATATGCATCGTTTTCCTTTTTTCTTCCATATTTTTATTTTTCCTCCGTCGTAGCGGTGTAGAAATAATATCTTCAAAATAAATCTCTTTTCGTAACTCGCTGCTTTCAGTACTGAACGCTTTGACAATTTAAGCCTGCTATTCTAGTCAGGGTAATAATGCATGTCGTACAAAGGACCTACTAGTAACTCTTTGCGTATAGGATTAAATTACTGCGACATCGCATATAAAATTGCAAATATGAAAAATTTTCTTACTTGCTACGCAATGTTTACTAACGTAGAGATTATCTTCCTTCAAAGATGTTTGAACTAATGTCGGAACTAAAAGCTTATGCAATTTTTCAGTTTACTGACTACCACAATAGCAATAATAATACAACAGCACAATGATAATGCAAGGTACAAAATATAATAGTATATTAACTAACTTAGGTCATCCATATAACAGGACTTCACATGTGTGTATATATATATATATATATATATATATATATATATATATATATATATATTAATGCTGGGGTTCATGAACTAATTCTATCAATCAAAAACAAATTATGTCGGTGATTCTCGCCATAAAATAGGGCCAAAGTTGGAGTTTCTCAAATTGTATTTTTATATTGCGTCACTATTTCTAAACCGTCAATTTTATAAATTAATTTATCTCGAGCTTATAATTCGATTCAACTAAGAAGTACTAATGTGAAATATTTACCCAAGAGATGACAATATATGACCCGCGATTATCGCGTTCACTTAGTGTTGTCATGAAAAAATTTTTTTTAACAGCCCATATGTGTCCCACTGCTGAGCACGGGTCTCTCTATTTCTGGAGGAACGGACGTTAACTCACCACGCTTGTCCAATGCGGATTGGCGGGGCTACCAGACTCGAAATAAATGTTTGTAATCCATACATATATTTATTCCGATGCCGTACTTACTTCGGTAATATTTATTACCGAAGTAAGTTTTTAATAGTTGTATCAGAAGTATAAAAGCTTTTCGGCTTGAAAACCACATTGGTTCCGTAATGCGGTGCGGTGGCTCGGAAGTGCGGTCGAACAAAATCGGTGATGCCGGGCTCCCCGCATAAATCTCCGCGACCGCCAATTAAGCCTCACCGCGACAGTTTGTCTACGACGCCGCCCTGATTGCTTTCGCTGCGATACGCACTCTCGACCTCTTCATTAGATTGATTACCCCTCCATGTTTAGATGACCACCTATTCAAATAAGTGACTTCGTGTAATTCGCTCATGTTTATATCACGCGCCTATTTATATTGAGGGAACAGATTAACTGGCTTGGAATAATAAGTTGCAACAATCAATAGAATTTTCTTATAATTGAGTGTAATTATTGAGATGTGAATTCACTTAAACTACTCATCGTCCAGTAGTAGAAATTCGCCCGAACTTCTTCTTATTTTATCATTCTGCATTTCTCCATATGAACGTCTTTACTAAGTAACTCAAAATCTTTCGTACGCACAATATCTTTTAAAAGGGATACAATATCTTTTAAAAGAAAAATTAATATATGGTGCGAAACTCCTCAAGATATACATGCAGCGGAAGAAAAATATATTGGAAGCTTTTTATTGCTATAGATGAATTGAATGATGATTGAATTGCTATAAAAACATTATTGTTATAGATGTTAAACATCTTCGTTACTCCAAAAATAGGGAGGTCCGGTATTACAGATTGAAAGATTGGAAAATTGTCAATATTCATTATATAAAGAAATACATGTAGTGTAAATAATAATTAGGAATCAATTGTAGCGGGTACGATTCCCGCATTGGGATAAATTTGTATTTTTTTTATAGCGAAACCGATTTTGGACAAGCGCGGTGGGCTCCTGCAAAAATGGGAAGGCCCATGCCCAGCAGTAGGATGTACATATGTATATGTGACTAAAAAAAATGAACATGCGAAGTGTGAATGTGTGATTTTATTTATAAGCGTATCGCGAGTGAATATTGACGTCGTGTCGTTAGGAGCGTGCGTCTCCTATGTCATTTTAAGGATGTGCCAAATTGAAGGCTCCGGCGGACGGGATCGCGAGGGGAACCTGATTTATGCCCCGGCCCCTTAGAGAATTTTATACACTCGACGGAGGTCAGTTTTCGTAGGCGTGTTTTAATAACTTCGCTCTTATTGGTAATTCGAACATAATTCTACGACAGAAAACGTATTTGCTATAAGTGGAAAATGACGAATTTTATTTTAATAAACCATTTGAATTCAAAAAAAATGCGTCGAGTGGTCTCGGTCGTTTTTTAATTTTTTTTAATTCGACGCAGCTTTTTTCTTTCTGAACCAAATACTGTATAAAACTAAAGTTCATCATTTTCTACTTACAGAAAATACGTTTTCTGAGGTCGATATCTTCACCACAGTTTATAATATATTCAGGATTTTTTTTATCGAAGTAAAAGACAAACAAGCAAGTGAATAATCTTGAAGTAAGCAACAACCGCCGCCTACGAACATTTGCAAGACAAAGAACACTGTAGATGCCGTTGCCTACCTTAGGATAAGGATGTGAATAAAGTGAAGATGGAAGTAATAGGAGGAAAAAGGAAATAATAAAAAGGGAAAGGAATTAGAGTTTTCTACCTTTATATTATATAATATACCTTAATATTACTTTACCTTCAGAAATATTTCTGAACTGATATAACATTGGAAGCTTCAAAAACAAACATCTTCACTTTTCTCAAATACCGGCAATGCTTTGCGATGCTTATGGCTGGCATATGTTTATAGGCGGTGATGATTGCTTTCCATCAGGTGACATGCTCGTGTGCCTTCCCACAAAACACAAATAACAAGATTGTAAAAATCCAAAACACAATTGAGACAAGAACCTGTTTTAAAATGTTCACATGCATGTCGCTTCATTTTTCCATTTCCATATAATAGCATTAATAGCTCAGTTGGAAAATGTTGAGTTTACATTTGGACGCCGTGAGTTCGTATCGTCCATTGGAATATTGATGTGAACCACCACAAGTATTTTAAGCTCAGTTGGAATGGTTAAAAAGAATTGTGGTAATATTAAAACAAAGCCAGTTTCCTTTTTTTTAATTGCATAGAAATGATCCGCTGCAAATGAAATAGGAATATTTAAAAGCTTGCACTAAATAATTGCCATTCGTGAAAGTGCGGCATACACATTACGGAACAATCAAGTGTATAATAATATTCTAAGTGGTGACATGACTCGGTGCCTGCAAGCCAACGAGGTCCCTCGCCTCGCACTCGTGACGTAGAGGCGATTAGTCGACGCTAGATTGTCGCGTCGGCGCCGTCTGCGGAGCCTTCCACTCTCATTTGCATCTCGACATACGGTTTTTAACTTACTAACGCTTGCCGAGAGTTATACTCCTTGCGTAGTTGTATGTACAATAATTTGCAGTTGGAATTTTTTTTTGTTTTTTATAGCCCATTTGTATATTTCTTTGCTAGACACGGGGCGTTTTTGTAGGAATGGATATTAACTCACCACGCTTGTCTAAGGAGGGTTGGCGCGAAATCCAGAATTCCGACCCTTAGGCCTTTCTGTTCCGTTTTCCGTTGATCCCGAAAGCGTTTACATTGCCACTGATTCAAGTAGCTCTTTGTAGATAAAAAAAATATGACGATTCAAAAATAATTTTAACAAGTTTACTTCAATATAGAAATTGATTTGATTCGTTGTCGACGTTATTTGGCAACGACATAAAAATAATAATTTTAAATTAATCTTAAATCAAAAATTTTTATGTGATATATATATTATATATAATGAACACACACGTTTTGTAAATCTATGTGTGCATGCGTGTGCCTTTATGTTTTATGCGTATATGTGTGCACATAAATTTGCAACGTATAGCAATACAGTGTAAACATTAGAGGTCGAGGTAACGATCGTTGAAACGTAATTAACGACACCTAGCAGCTGTCATCGCGCATTCATACGCTCCAATGAACACAACCTTCTGATCGGCTACAATGCCACAGTATGCGTACACCCTTCACACTTCATATTAAATACATGACAGCGAACGTATTGGGAAAATAGTGGCAACCTTTTCTTATTGCGTAAATTAAAGCAATACCGCATTTAATTCTTTGATAAATTTTTGCAAAGTTTCGTTCCGACCCGTGTTGACAGGTGATCTAAGTTTAACTTTTCATTATTTTGTCGCTCTCTAACATAAGTTATTAATATTAGTTTTTAATATTTAAAGTTCACAAAAGAAAATTGAATCATAAAATTTAAGAAGAAACCATTACAAAAATATTGAGCAAACTCAGTAAATTTAAAAACGTAATTGAAGAACTGAAATGCATAATAATTTTAACGAAATATTTTTCTATATTATTATTACTATTAGTGATAATTATTTAAATTAAGGGAGATTCTTATGCTTGATACTTACTGCAAATAAATTTTATTTTAAACGCTGACCTAGACCAAAAATCAATTCGTCATGGAACAACAGGTGTAATCTGAAAAGGAAATAGTCATTTCAATGTGATGTACACAGTGTTTTAGTTATTTTAGTTATATTTGTACAACTTTTTACTTCTAACTTCAGTGGAGGATAAAATAAACTCTCAATATGAAGTTTTTAATTTTAAATGTTATTTTGGCTATTGTACAAAAGGTGAGGTCAATTTTATATCATTTTAATTAAGGTTATTATGGTTATGATAAGAAACGCACACACGAACGCATGTGCACACACACGCACATACGCAAGCACGCAGAAAGACACAAACAGACAGGCAGAAGAGGCAGAACATATTTTTATATTTAATATAAAACAAGCTCGCAAATATTGGTTATTACTATGTCTGTACTGACTGACTGATTTCCCTATTCATTTGTTAGTAGTATTTTACTTAATGTCTAAATTTTATTAAAGTAAATTTAATTACTGCATTTTGAGATATAGACGCCTTCTTAAATGAAAGCCTCTCATTCTTTCTTGGCCTCTCATTCTCATTTATTTATTTTACATGCAATCATGTACATTGTTTAACATTTCATTGTTGCAAAGTATTTCCTAAATATTCAGTGTTATGTTGATAACGTCTCACGTTCGATGTATTAATCCTCTTTTCTGTTCATTCTAATTAAAAAAAGTATGCACCGAAACGAAGCCAAAACTGAGATAAATTTACCTAAACATAAGCATACGTAATTGTTCGACAGAGCAATTACATTAGGTAACGTAATAGTCGACCGACCTAATGAAGTTAAGCGTATCTGTAGACGGATCAGCGCGAGTACTACCTCAATTAAAATCTCATTACGAACGATACTCTACGGAGTTTGCTGTTTTGTGCGACACGGTGGCGCAACAAGTTACTTACTTGAAATTCCGAACGCGTATTGTTCGTAAATTAAGATTAGTTTTTTTGGAGATTATATATACACATATATATATATATATATATATATATTTCAGATTAATTCAATTCGGTCAATTACGGATCTTTATTTATTTCTTTTCTTAAGTATTTATTTATTTGGTGTAAGGAGGCGCAATTGCATTGTGGTTGGTGATGGGTTGATAAATCTATTTATCTGTTAAGTACTAATATGTTTACTGTGTCATTTACGGCATAGGACGGGACCACCCCATTTCTTCCCATGAGTATCTTACGAAGCGAAGCGTCGTCTCCCTGAATAAAAAGACAGGTCTGCAATCTGCATACCGTCCACTAAGCGTTTGGGTATGCTGCAAAACCCAACAATTGTGAGGAAGGTCAATGTTCAGCAGTGGACTGTTACGACTTATTAATGATGATGACTGTATGAATAATGAAGGATAAGAAAAAATTGATGAATTTCAGTTAAAATAGTTAAAATTTAATGTAGTGTAGTAGGTACTAAGGCTTTTCTCATATTTTAAAGCGGATAAGAAGAAATTTAAAATATTAGTTAGTTAAATTTCTTCTTTGAAACGTGTGTTCCCTTGGTTTTATACGAAGTCATTAACATTGAAATTACCTTAATTAATAAATATAAAATTTACAGTGAATATAAAATTCAACTGCATTTCAGCCCCTGTCAGGTATAGGAGTTGCAACGTGCATGACATAAAAACACGACATGCATAAAGGCTGTCAATACCACGTTTAACTAAATTTAACTTGTATATTGTATAGATTAATTGAATTGATAGATTAATTCAAATATAAGTAATATTTTTTTATATTTAAAAGGACGCGATTATTCATTTTTTACTAAAACATATATTTACCGTCTTTAAAAATAAATATTATAACGAAAAACAATATTACATTAAAAATGTTTTTTTGCTTTAAAAGTTTGTTGTTTACTCGCTGCTGTTAATTATTTTAAGCTTCTTAACGGAATTTACTTCTGTATTTTTCCAATGTTTTTACTTAATTTAAATAAATATTTCCTCTCTAATTAATTGTAATCCGTTGTGTTGTTATTTTGTTAAGAAAACGATTTGTTTTTGTTACCTGATAACAAAATAGGATTAAGAAAATAAAAGCCAATCAAATAAATGAGAAAGGGTGTTCAATTGATCCACAATGTCTTGTGATCCATTAAAAACATTTCGTTTATGTAGGGTTTTAGAAAATCTAGCTTTGTTACTCGTCTATGTTCTATGACAATTTTTTTTTATTGATTAAAGTCTGTTTGTAAGAATTATATGAAGTATTAAACGATTAAGTTTGATAAAGACTGCTTGCATTTTCAGTTAAAACTGATAATTATTTCATTTTATTTAACTGGTTTATTGTATTGAAAATCTATGCGTATACCATTCAATATTTACTTACGAACTCTGACCCAAAATATGTCTTGGTCTCCAATATGAGGACACACCATTATGTGCAGTTTCTCGCTAGTTGGTTGCTTGAAGCCCATTAAAATCGACAATCATCGGATCGCATTTAATGTTTCAGGAATTATGTTTGAATCAGGCAAATCAAGTGTAGAGCTCTCAAATAGTGCTCATTAAATTATGGTAATATTTTCTTGTGAAATTTGTTTCGCTTTACAGGTCTGATGCATATTGAAGACGGTTTTTTGTATATCATTAGCATTGCGTATAGGATGTATACACTTTCATGCTCAGTCGGCCGCCTGGAAGCGCACTGACGTCTAATTTTCATAATCGACTTTATCGCAGGACGACGTTTGAAATTGCTTTAAAGTTACTTCTTAAACAACTTCATTATGTATTGATGTTTTGTTAGAAGGAGTAGAAATTGTTTAGAGTACTAATAAAAAATTCTAAAAAGGCGTAAATTAACTTTATACACTAATGTACAACAGACAACGCTTCTGCAATTCCTATAATGTTGCAAATAACACGTTTGCTCATTAGCCTTCTTATAGCATGAGCAGGAGTCATTATGACTAAAAAGGTTTACATGGTATAGATAACGTTCAAATATTTGGTGTTTTCTCTGCCAAATCCAAAATTTGAATACGTAAATTTGGGAGAGAGAAAAATATTTGGTTTTTTCTCTTCCAAATTCACGTATTCTAAATTAATGGCTAGTATCCTTGCTGATTTGTAAAATTATAGTCAAAATTTAAATCTGAATAATGGTCGTAAACGTAAACGTAAACGAAGCTTCCCCAATACCACTAATACCAAAATCGTATAACATAAAACCCCGTTGTCAATAATTTATTTATTTTATTGTATGTATACGATACGTGTTTATTTCATATATAAGTACGTCTATTTATTTATTTTATTTTATGTATACGTTACGTGTTTCGCCTCAACAGATACACTCTTCGAAAGAAATTCGATAAGACCGAACTTAGTTTTTCGGTTATGATTTTGACTCATTTTTCAAGTGTGTCATTGTCATTTGTTTTTGGCAAAAGTTTAGTGTTTTATATTTATATACTGGTTTGTAAAAACAGAATGTTATTTTCATAATTGATTTTAAATCTTAACAATTGCTAATCATTAACTATCTAATTGATATACGCTCTTGTTATGTCACTCATTGGGGTTATTTGGTAAAATATTAAACGAAAAATACCGATATCAACACAAGCACGTTAATAAATTGCGGTTTCTAAGCCTCGGTCAGCATAAAACACGGTGGAACGTTGGGGGCCATCGGTCAAGAGACGTTTCATTTGTTTGCTGTTCGCGGGCGCGGCGACCGCTCCTATGTTTACCGCTCGTGTTTGGTCGACTTCTTTATGGTGACAGGTTCTTGGTCTTAAGGAACCATTAAATCGTGACTGGGCTATTCGATGACCACTTATGTTGACGTATAAGTTCTTATATGCAATGTCATTCTCTTTATTTTATGTATGTTGTATATGTTATCTGTATGTTGGTGTAAGTGGTGGGTATTTCACAATAAAGCAGTTGTTGACGTACTCTCGTGTTTCACTGGTTACAACATGGTGCCAGCGATTAAAATAACGCGGTGTTTTAGTTATAGATAACATAAAAGAAAATAGTGGCATAAATAAGTAGTGTATATGTGTTGTGTAATAAAAATATTGATGATGAGGAATGGAAACCAGTGGAAAGAAAGAACCGGTGAAATACCCACCACCTACACCCACATACAGATAACATATAAAACAATAAGGATCTAATTTGTTCTTAATTGAACGCTAAATTGTGCTATAAATAGGTACATGTTATTTAGAAGATAGGACAACAATATTTAACCAAAATTGGTTGGTAACCAAAATTTAGGTCAATGATTTCAGAGTAATAAAATGATTTATATTTTGCAGTTTTGGTGTTACTGTTTCTATAACGAATAAAGAGAAAAGACTAAAAATATCATTTTTTAAGTTTGTATTACGGCACATTAACCTCTTTTTTCTTTTTGATACCAAAGAATCCAAGTTTTCTAATATTCGTTCGATTAAACAACAGTAGACGCCGTCGAGATTGCAACTTCAAAATAACACTATAAATATAAAGTTTTCAATGTGAAGTATACTTAATACTCGTATGAGACAGAGGGGTGTGTCAACACGCGCACTAATTCCCGCGGTTGTGGTGGTGTCAGTACGGTTGGATGGTTCAGACCACGTTCAAAATGCGTGCCGATCGCACCTTGGACATTTCTTTTTCACGAAATGCCTGCGTCACAAAATGCGATACAGTTTTATATTCCCAGTGAACAAAAAGGAAGCGGGACCATTACTTATTATACTTAGATTTAGTTATTATTTGTGCACTTTATTATCTCTCTCTGAAATTTATTTCTCATATCTTTGTATGTGGTCTGTTAATTCATTGAGTTTGAAATCAAGGTTGATGGTTTAATTTTATATACTTTCATGTAAGTCTTCATTAGTCGTAGTCTACAAAAGTAGCGATTATTGATTTTGTTATCAAATTGATTTTTAATGCATTTCTTTTTACATAAAGAAGAGTGTTGTTTTACCAAGTGTCGACGACAGAAAGTATTCAATACAAATATGGGAGAAAAGAGTGTACTACCTACCCTTGTAGATTTTAAGTATTTTTTTTTAATTTTACTTCTGAATTAAAACTTGCGTGGAATTTTTTTATGACTGAAACCGCAAAGAATTAGAAATAGAATCCGTATTGCGAGAAGGAATTTCAAGTAGAAGATATTCAGATGCACAAAGTGTGCGAATGTAGAAGCTGCCCAAAACAAGGAAGTAACTTTTTAAATACTCTTAACACTGTTGTGTAGAGCGTGCATTCATTGTAATGAGAGCTGGAGTGCAATTTTTCAAAGTATTTGCGGGCGCGGCCGAGTCCCGCTCCCTATGATTTCATTATTTGCTTTCAATCAGCATTGTGAGCCGGCAGCACCGGCCCTCCTACCCCCCGTGCCGCGTCCCGTCGCGCACACCGCCGCACCGCTCGCCCACTTCCATCTGAAGCGAATTTTGTTTGGTTTCATTTTCGGATGCTGTTTGTTGTTGAGTTACGAAGATTTTCACGCTATTATATTATATTATCTACAGACTCGCGGAAATACTCTTCTGTCTAACTTCAGACCTAAATAGATTTAATGATGATATTGCTGTAAGTTTTTACTTATAAGTCTCATTTATATTTTAAATCTTACCGCCTAAAGTTTTCATCTATTATCACGTACGTGTTGTTATTTTATGTAGTTTATTAAATTTTGATCTGAAATAGGTACGAGGGAAGACATGCAACAAGATCTTTATCTGTGCTTCATCGATTACGAGAAGACGTTTGGAATCAAAAATTTGTACTCAAAACGTAGCCAATGACCATGAATGAAAGGTTCTCCGACAAGTCAAGCAAAACCGTGAACTTTCGCAAACCGTCAAACAAAAGACAAGTTGGTCGGAGAAGGAAGTCTTGGCTACGAAATATCAGGGAGTGGACCGAAATAGCGAGTGCTCCAGAACTTTTGTACCTCGCGTAGTAGGAGGAGAGTTGTGCTAAATTGGCTGCCAACCTTCTCAAGTCCGAGAGGCACTCTTAGCAAAAGAAGAATCAAATTTTGCTATCACATAATTATATATTCGCTACCTTTTTTATGGAATCGGAAGACAAACGAGCAAGCATGCCGCCTGATGGAAAGCATTGTAAAGGGGCCATAGACTTTTGCAACACACTAGACATTGTAGCAGTGTTACCGGCGTTTGAGAAATGTGTAGGCTATTTTTTTTTTATTTATTTATTATATAATTTTTTACATTATTGTACGGCGTACAAAACTTTAATTAAGTTTTTTCGTACACCGTCGTAATGAGGTGTGGGTATATGTATAGTGGGTACATGTGCTCAAATTTTGTGTGTATTGTGGGTAGTGTAAATGTTTTGTGTCAACTGCCGCCCGTTGAAGGCTCTAATGTTACATCGGTTCGGAAAGACCGCAGTACCTGACTAGCACTAATTCAAGAGTGATGGTGGCGTGGAAAGAAGTTCCAAGAAACGCAACCTACTCAAGTCACTCTTCAATGAGCTCAATGCAATCATAAAATAATATATTACAAATAAAATGTTTTTCTTTTTGTATTAAAAAACTCGATTTTGTTAAATACGAAAATGTTTGTTGACAATAAATAAAGCTAAATACTTTATTTTGTATTTGTCCAGGTCTGACACTTAGCAAATGTTATATAAAATATATTAGAAATATTTGTAAAGCAATATTCCCTCTCATATTATGAAGTCACATAAGTGAGTGCAGTCAAGCGTTTCAAAGCTCGCTAATATTAGTGGCGTCCTCTCCAATAAGCATCCTTTACGGCAAACATATTTTCTATACGTATTTGCACTTGAATAATCTTTTCTAGAAGCTTTTTTATGGCTTGTACAGTTTGAGTAAAGTCTTAATAAAGACATTTAAAAATACAACTACGTCTCCTAGTCAATTTCCATGGTTTATTTTAGTCGTCATGGTATACATCATTCACTTTCTCAAGTGCCAATTACTAAATTACCAGATTATGAGTAAATGTACAGGTGGTCGTGTATTGCGAAACTGGTAATGAAGTCTATAGTGAATGGTAGATATTGATCTTCACTTTACTGGGAATAGTTGATGTTAATAGATCGTTTGAGAACAGTACACCATCATATACATAGATATTTATATTAAATGACAATATGACACAGAAGATAGTAGACAATAAGACTTGACTAATATCGTTTATTTGAAAATGTTACTGGTTCTACTTCTTGAAATACGTCGATATCATATTGGCCTAAAGTATTGAACACTCTACATATTTTGCACGTGTACAAAATGAGGAACAAAAAACAAAGCCTATTGTTTAAGGATTAAATATTCAGTTCCTAAGAAGTCATAAAAACTAATTAACCAGACCTATTGGCAATAAAATATCTGGCGCAATACAATTTGTCATTTTAACATATTTGTATTTATTTATCAATTCGTTACTTTCGCTCGTCGTGTACACATCCAGTAATCTAGTGCGCTATTAGTGTTTTGATTTGTAACATTCGGTGATATTTTGTAAATATGCCCAAAAGAAACGAACTTAGTTTAGAGAAACGTGTGCAAATCCAACTTCACGACAAGGGAAATCATAAGTAGAGATTTCAAAAATGTGAAATGTTCGCCCCGATCTGTGCAATTTAAACGATGCTATTCAACGATTTGCTGCTTCCGGATCACATAATAATAGGCCCAGAAGCGGACGCAAACGTTTTACTACAGACCGTGAGGATAGAAAGTTACTCAGAGTCATTAAAAAATAGGAAAAAAAAATTCTTTATATCTCACTGCCGAGTTATCATTAGAAATTAATAGACCAATTTCTACTCGAACCGTCTGTAGAAGACTTCAGGAAGCTGGTTTGAAAGGCTGTAAAGCCAGGAAAAACCCTGGCTGTCCTTTAACAACAAAAAGGCTCGGTATGAATGGGGCCTAATATATCAAAGTTACACTGAAGAAGATTGGTCAAATATCGTGAGGTCAGACGAATCAAACTTTGAGGTTAGTAGTAAGTCGACTTAATTACCTAATGGTCATAAACAATATGACTTTAAAATAAAATCCATTGCTAAAAATTTAGCTATTCATTTTTTTGTATTTTAAATATTTGGTACACCCGGTGTGACTTTGTGCTTCGCCGAGTAGGCGTATAATTTCAAATTAGAGTGTGTGGTACCTACTGTAAAACACGGCGGAGGTAGCATAGTGGTTTGGGGCTGTATGAGGGACTCTAGAGTGGGCGACAACATTTATGGTCACACAAAGTCACGCGCCACACTATAAACAACAAAGAAAAACTAAAACTCCGCTTGCGAGAAAAATGGAATGGAATATGTCCTGAAGACTAGAAAGCTTGTTAACTCTCTGCCGAAAATAATTTCTGCAGTAATTAAGGTAAAGTACCCACAAATTATATGAATAAATAATGAACATCTATATTAAATTGTTTTAATTTGTTTTGTCGTAACATTCCTCGAAAATGTAGTGATATTACGGGTGCTCAATACTTTTGGCCAAGGCTGTATGTATCATCTCATCAATCATCATCATTAGTACATTCAAAAAATTTGTCTCCCTCACAATGCGGGGTGTTTTCTTACTCCCCACATTCGGCAGATAGACTGGGTATCCCAGATTCGTTTTCATTCCTCTGGTAGACGTTACTGGGCGTCACTGGTATTTGATCCTCTATACCGGAAACAACATGCTGTTAATTTAAATGTTATATAACACTTGAAAACACTTTAAAAAGTAATAGAAAATACACTATTCCATTTATTTTAAAAAGTATAAATAGAATATATTAAAAAGCTTGTTTTCAGAGAATATATGCATGAATGCGATCACTTGGTGTGTAATATTAGTTTCCTTATTAGCTTGGGGTATTGGAGGAGATACGCGGCAGCGAAGCGCAATGTCGCTTTTCCAATTACTATTGAGCGAGAAGCCGTGCATACTGCATGCAACTGGTATATTGGAGACGATTCGATAGTACGTTTAAAAATTACAGACATTTTCACTTTTCAATGGCGCACAGCTAATAATGACTTCATAAATATTATATAATACCATAGGCAGTGGCGATGTGTTTTCGTCCTTTGAGGCACGTATTAGGCTTATTTTTGGAAGATTCCAATTTAGTATTACTAAGGAAATACCACTAAAGGTTCCATGGAGTGGTGGTGCGTGGAAAAATATCATTTGATATTTTTTGTAATAACCCAGTGAAAAATGATCGTAAAAGATATATTTTGTCAGTTATCTATTTTTCTTTTTTTTATGGTATAGGAAGCCAAACGAGCAGGCGCGTCACCTGATGGAGAGCAATAGACTTCCGCAGCGCCATAGGCAGTGCGGAAAGTTTAAGGGAAATGTCATTATGGAATTGGGAGGGGGAGGGTGTTGGGCCTCCGGAACTAGGCAGCTCACCGTACGAAGCGCGGTAGCTAAAGTACCACTCAGACGCCGGTTTCTGTGGGGGTGTGGTACTTCACCGGGCGAGCCAGCCCATTCATGCTACAGACAAATATTATGCCATTCTTGACAAAGTATTCGTCTGCAGCGTGTCTGTACCACTATTTTTACTTCCAGATTTGTAGTTTGTCGTCATTTATTATGTTTTATAAGGTAAATACTAGGTAAAGAATTTTAAGCTCCATTTAGAGTAGATTTTGTTTCATAAATATTTGCCTTTTTAAAGTAAATCTCTATTAGAAGCGGTAAAAAAGTTCGAAGTCGATGTTGAAACGATTCGCGCTATTCGGGAATGAATATGAATCCGTAAGAATACGCGATTGGAAAGAATCCAAGGAATGGGGGCAATTTTTCGAGACCTTTTATGTTGGATGTTGAAATTCGTCCGGAAATATCGTGCCGAGTATTGGAAATTTCAAAATGAAACCAATTTGAAGAAACAGTTAATAAAACTTTTGAAGACATAAATACTCGCAACGTTTCTCAGCCTTATAAGTAAATATTTTCAATTACAAATTTCCCACTTTACTCATTCAAACTTTGTTAAATAAACAAAGTAACTTTATTTCGTGTCGACAGAAGTTTTATTGTTTTCTTGCATAAGTTTATTATAAGCAAATTTAAGAAAAAAATTGGAATTATTATTTTTTTATATCAAAACTTTTTTTTTACATATTTTTATTCTGTACACTTTATTATTAAGTATTTAACATACTATATTAAAGGCATAAATATCTTTATTTGTTAAAAAACATTTACATATTTATACATACATATTTTCACGCTTATCTCCCGTAGAGGTTGGTATAGACCACAGAACTCTATCCGCTACGATCCCGGCACACCCTCCCTGCCTCCTCCACACTCATTCATGTTTTCATCCATCCTTGCTTCTCACATTCATCGTAGCGAAACGGCTCTTCGTTAGTCGCTTATCGCCCTCGTGGGAATCAGGACGTGACGGATGGCGAATCACGTCGTTGTATTTTTTAACAAATTAGGTATATTAAAATTTGTTAAAATTGTATAGAAAACATTTCAATTTATTTAAAGATAAGTTGTGATAATCGCCTGAGACTTTATTATAATGAAAGAGTCAATGTTCTACATGTAATCAAATTTACATTGATCTATTTTATTCTCCTTTTAAACTATTTATTAAATAGATTATATTGTACAAAGACAGATGATATATATGGAAAGTAGTATTGATCTATAATGAATGAGGTAATTCTTAATATGCACCACATCCGTAATATTATGATATCAATTATATAGAAAATTTTTTGATTGCGTTTAAAATATTGCATATTCACATTTTTATTATGCAATTAATTTTGTTTTATTTAAAATTTTTAGGAAACATGAGCTCAAAAATATGTGTAAACTTATAAATAGTGAGGCCTAAAACTTTCTGTGCCGAAATATAAAATTATATATTGGGCTCCTTATATCGAACATCAAATTCTAAAAAAAAAAAATTGTAGCTCACGTAATTATTAGAACGGCTGTCAAGAACTGGATTTGTGTAGCCGGGGATCCGGTTTGGCGACGCGCCTTGGGAAAGGCCTATGTTGAGCAGTGGATTGCCGCAGGCTAATGATGATGATGTAGTAGTATGTACAGTATTTATTTGGCATAATCAGAATCATATTATGTTAAATTATTTTAAGGATGAATTTTAGACAACATTTTTAATTAATAAAATAGACTATTTATTGTATTTCTTGATCATCAATTGCAATAATGTTTCAGAGGTATGAGTTTCAGCTGTACTATTCAAGTCATTAAATTGAAAATTATTTAAAATATATTGTTATCATCGATTGCTCTGACAGCACAAAGAGTCTGACTCTTTACATCTCACTGAATTTGCATTACAATTTTCACGTCTGTAGCGTTCATGCTGTACGGCGACTCCATTAACTGCCGACTTACGACAATTGTTGTCGTTTAAGGATCGGAAGCCGGTCGCAATATCGACGCCGTATCGGAATTATCGTTTAGTGTTATGCTTCGTGACAAGGAAAAGCTCTCTGGTGGTCGGGGTGTGCACCCGGTGCCGCCCGCGGTGTAGCAGAGTGCCCTCTCATAACATGTCGTCTCAACTGCACTTGTGTTCACCTCTTAGAGTTTTAACACACTACTTTGTGAACCGTATAGGTATGACAGTTTAAGGGAAAAAATAAACATCGCACTCATCATTCATTACCTTCTATGTTATTAAAAGATTCATTTACTTTACGTTAACTCATTGAACAGCTACAGTGTTCAGTTTAAATAAATGTATATCATAAAGAATATAAGCCTCTGTACAATACTGGATTTTCGCAAGCTGTCTTTGATGGCAATGATATATCGTATGGTAATGGTAAAGATAATGGTATGACGTATTTTAAATGATATTTGATGTATGATGTTGTTCTTGTAGGGTTTAGGTCTGGTGACATCTGAGAAGTTACAACTGCTTAGGTATTTAAGAATTTTTGTACTATATACAAACACAGAACTCGTCGCCTCATCACACGGAATGGATTTTTAAATACGACTGGAAATTTTAGATATAGTTGTATGAATCTTAGACTAAATTAGACCTACTAATTTAGTCTTAGATACATAAAAAAAGAACGTTTGAACCTTTGAACTAATTTGCGTCATAAATAGCAATTTTTTCGACTGGAATTAGACTCATCATCTCATCAACATCTGAGCGAAATCACTCAGATTTTGTTTTCAAGACCGCAGACAGGATATATAATAATTTATTTTCTGTTTATCATTAGTTAAATATGTTTAAACAGTAGTCAATATATCATCATCGACACTAAGTTTGTTTTTATCATCGTTTTTAAAAACTTTATGATGATATGATATTATATTATATAATATTCGTATCAATAATAGTATACTAGAGTCTAGAGTCTTTGCTAAAGATATTAATAGTGGGATAAGAGTAACATCGAGAGTGGGAGTGGTGAGGGAAGAATTGGATCACTGGCTTTTATCGACCTCTGAACCAAGCGCGATAGCAAAGCTTCTACTGGAAGCTAAAACACTTTAGAAGACGGTTTACTGATATAAGAGTGTAGTAATTTGCTTGATGAGCTGGGTCCATTCATGCTGTAACTAAAAATTTACCAAAAAAATTGTGACATTTTGTAAAATTTTCTCAAAAAATTTGATAAAAATATTTCTGCAGCGTGCCTTTACTACGTAAACGAAACTTTAGAAATGTAAAGTATAGGTCGATTGCTTCTTTTTCCTATTTAATGAAAAGCAATTATAATAGCAAATAATGTAGCTAATTCATGATGAAGGGTTCTTTGAAAGTTTCTCTTTTTCGGTGTTGGCTTTCTCAACGCCGGGCTTAGTTTTGGTGTACAAACAATAACAGAACATTTGCCGTGGGCGATCTTTGAGTTTCCCTTATAAGACCCAACAATGTTTGCGTTTCCTGTATAGGAGCCATCGACTTACGCCGTGAAGAACTATTCACACACGACTATATATGGTGCTAGTAGTTCCAGATTTATTTATGATTTCAAAAAATTATATCTCCCAGTGTTTCGTAAATTCATGCATTTGTAAAGATTTAATTGTAAAGATTAAATATTCCAATTCTAAAGGTTTATTTCTTCAAAATAAGTATATGGTACCAAATGAATGTAATTTACATTTCATTCATCCAAAATTACATTTGATAATCTAATGTAGCTTTTTAAAATTTACGTCGTATCTTTTCTCCGTATATACTGCAGAGCTAAGTTTTTTCTATAAAAATTGTATGTCTTGTTTTTGCAGTTGTAGGCTACTTGTGCAAATAATCACAAGTTAAAATCCGAGCACCTTATTAAAGCGTTCTTCATATAACACAAGCTTATTGTAATGGGAGCTTTCATATTAGCTGGTTACATTACCGATAAGATAGCTACACGATATCGTCGGATTGGTAATCTTATACATTTACTATGTAACATTTTTACACTTTATCCGCGATTACACAGTGTGGGACGATGGAGAATAACGAGCGTAATACTATTCGCGACGAAGTACTACGATTGTTGTTTGTGATGCAAAATTTTAGTTGTTAATCTCCCAGTCGCGCAGTCATGAGAGCGTATGTGTGTCGCCCAACTAGACGATTTCCTGTGGGGCGTCCCAGGTACCGCTGGAGAGACATATTCGAGGATGTTTTGTGCAAACTTCAAGTCTGCAACTGGCAGAAGGTGGCACAGGACAGGGCACAGACAGAGCAAATGTGGAACAATTTACCACTTACTGTGGTCCCACGTAAATACGACATAGAGGCATTCAAGAGACGAGTATTTGTATTTACAAAAGGCCGGCAACCCATCTTAGACACCTCCGACGATGCGGATGGCGATGGGTGGTGATCACATGACCACCAGATGATCCACTTTCTCTTTTGCCTGCTCTGCTATAAAAAACATATCCGGTTGACACATCGTCGTCGCTATAGCTGTTGATACGTTGATTTTGAATCCGTATCGTCATTGGTCAATATAAAAGCATCCATTGTTTATTCTTTGATAAATATGACAAGATATTTGTTTTGTCACTGTGACGGATTTTTATTTCTAATTTCATATATTACATATAATCTGCAATGCAAACAATGTTTTGATATTACTAGAATTCTTGTTGAACATTCCAACTAATAGTGTTTATACTTCGAAAAATGGTTCACATAAATAGATCATTACTAGAATCGAACCTACAATCTAAGATCTTAAGCGCAACTACTGCCAATTGAGCTCTCGTTTTTTGCATTTAAAGTATAAATAAATTGTGTCTGCAATTTAAAAATATAGGTTACAATACAGACATGGTTTTTGAAACAAAAAATAGAATTAAATAATAATATAAATACTTATGAAATGAACTGAGAGATCACGTAATGAATGATGTGTTATACTTTCCCAACATTTATGTTTTGGGATGAACATTTCAAAGAATTTTAGATTTATTACTTAGATTCTTTAGATTTATTACTTATAATTATAACATGTTATAGACTTCACTTTGTGGTAATTAGTTGACTTATATTATGAAAATCTTGTTAATATTCCAATGAAATAAGTAACGGACAGTTATAACGAATGTTGCGATTATGAATAGAAAATCATATTTTCACAATTTTCGTTAGGTTTGATAGTGAATATCTGAAAATAACACATTGCCAAAATCCTAGTGATGAAGTGCCAATAAACATGATAGGGTTGGGCGTGAGTGGCAGCGTTGGATGCGTCACCGTCGACGTCCAGCTGTGCGTCAGTACGGCGCCGCCCCCCGCTGCCGATCATTGCCCGCCATTATCCCTCCCATATTAAGCCACTTAGTTCAATCATGATTAATGTTTCACCGAACGCGACCCTACCCAGGGCAAATAGAAAAGTTATTTACTGAGCGTCGTAATTAGGCATTCACGAGTCGTAGCCGCGCTGCGGGCTGTCTACGTATCTTTGTCGGCGACTAGACCGGTTGTCTGCATCTTTGAACGGGTCCCGTTAATTTCGTTCGAATGCCTTTTCTTTGCAATACATAATTTGCATGTTTGCTAAACAGAGAGATAAATAGATAGGATCATGTTCACTAATTCGAAAATCTTAAATATGTATAATATCAAAATATACATTTAAATCAACAAATATAAAAGTTGCTTAAAACTAGTGTATGTGCATACTAGCTCAGTGTAAAACAGACGTGTACTTTGTAGCACTGATCAAGTATTTTGTTAGTGACCTATTTTTGTTTTACTATTAGTTACACTAAATATGAACCATTTTTAAGTACATACATTGGATTAAATTATCATTTAAATTAGTTATAATAATCAATAGAAATTACAACATTTTATTATTAACCTATACACCGTAATTATTTTGCTATCCCTCTTTTCATCCCCAAGATTTCAATTGTAATAATTGAATATATTTGAAACTTACACGAATATCTCTTAGTACATTACATTAACAAACATACTTCCTCATCTTTTTTTTTATGCCGATTTCATTACGCTGACTCCCAACTTGAGAATAGCTAGGGAACTGCAAACTAATTTAAAAATTACTATCAAAACTATTAACTATTAACAGTTTACCGCTGCAAGTACGCCTCTACCAACCAGACAATTTAACATATTCTTCACGCATCAGTTACTCATTATTATACAATACCGAATTAAAATCTGAATACCGGTATTTGATATTTAAAATCAGAAATATCGGGATACCGGTATTGAAACCGGTATTATTGATAAAAAATTTACTAGTTATATTTTTACTTATCTCAGTTGTTATATTGACTTGTTAACAAATGATATATGAAATCCAATAAATATTGTTCTGAAATGAGTAGATATTATGTATTTTATTACATAAAGGGTAGGAGTAGATAGATACAAAAAAAGTGCAAGTAAAAAAAAGTACATATTAAATTCTATGTTACATTTTACCTATAATAAATGTGCCAGATATAGATTTTAATACAATGAAATTGTTTGTTTATCTTCAAAAAAAATTCTTGTAATTAATTAATATTATTATAAATCTATTATATAGTGCATAAATTCAATTTTTATCAACTAATGCAATACCAAAATACCGGTATTTTTACATAAATACCGGATTCCGGTATTCAGGATCCCGGAATCCCGGTATTGTAAGCCCTACTCGTCATGTTTTAATCTCAACTTCATAAGCGTCCCTTAGTTTATTCTATGCGGATACGCGACCACAGTGCTTGCCGTCTCTCATTGGTCCTCGCTGACCCATCGCTGTAAGTGATATTACTCCTTGGTAGTGAATTAACAATATGTACACTGCATGAAGGTGAAGTACATAATTATAGGTACACGATGCTTTTGGATAAATATTTGTACGATTTACTCTAGATGTATTTGTTCTGAGTTTAGGTTTTTCCTTGTCATTTATGTGTTATATAATATTACGCACGATATGACTATCCGTTGATGAGCTATCAGAATCTAGTTTTGGTGAGGTTGATGCTTGTAGCTAAACGGTGTGATTTTCTCTCCTTTCGTCCCCAAGATTTGTTTTTGTAATAATTGAATATATAACATATATTTAAAACCTACACGAATATATTTTAGTACATTAAGTAAACAGACATACAACATCGAATAATGTTTTTCATGCCGGTTCCATACGCTGCCATCCTAGGTACACTTAAAGCATCAAAGATTTATTTCCACCAGAAGTTTATTTTATGAATTTTAAAAGACGGGGGCTAAGCGCATATATTTTAAAAAAACAAATATTTCTTGTTGGACAAATTGAAACTTGTAAACAAATTAGACGTTCATAATCTAAAAGCGAGATTAGTAGATATATATAACAAAATTTCTCTTGATTAGCAAATTTAAAGGTTAATCCATCTTTAACGATGTCTTGAAAAACAATAGGGATTTTATAATTTGTTTTTATTTATCTAAAGCTCGTATTTTAATTTTCTTAGTTGAAAATTTTTACTTAATTAAATCCGTTTGTAAAAAAGATGGAATAAACAACGATTTCTAGGATCTTTGTAAACATTTTAAATCCATTCTAATTAGTAGCTGAGTAGGTACTGAAGAAGGTTATGTGAAAACATAACTATAAATATATTTATTAGAATATCATTTTATATAATACTTTATGAATTTCCATAATTATTAAAGTACCATATACCTTATTTTATATTAAATTTTATTTGATTTAGTTTCACATTTCGGAAGTTAAATGACTTGGCAACATGGAGTTATTCGTAGGTATTTTTTAGCATAGCAGCCAGACGAGCTTGCTAGTCACCTGGTGATAAGTGACTACCGCCGCTCATAGACGTCTACGAGGCGTCTTACATGCGGTGCCGGCCTTTTGTGAACATACGTTCCCCTACCCTATGTCGTATTTACGCGGGAATATTTTGATTATAACTACAATTTTAACATTTAAAGTTAAGATTTTAAATAGGCTGAGAATTGGACTGTACTCAACACAGCGAAATTAGTTTATCAACTGGTTAAAAAGATGGAAAATTTGATTATTCAAATTTTCTATACGCGCGCTTGCGCACGTTTATAATTATTTTATGATAAGCTTATTACCTTACGATCAAAACATTACTCTTAATTTAAAAATTAAAGCAACATTTTTTATTCATAAATTATATCACGTAACGCTTCCTGTGTCTTCTATGAGCCTATTCATCCTCGTGCAATGTGTCTGCTTCTCGTACAACGCCATCACAGCGTCCGCACCTGCTTGCTCTGCACGTACAAAACTGAATTCACGTCACGGACACGGCCGTTTTGTTTGCGCTTCCACTCGCTTTAATACGTAATTTGTTGTGAATGCCACGAAATTGGCACGCAATGACAGCCGCCTGCAATTGAAAACGTTTCAACTGAGAAACAAACGTGTCATAGCCTTGTACGCCCCGGGCTTTGTTCGATGTATTAATATGATGCTTAAAAATATCCCTACACTTATAACTTGAATAAAGAATTTTGAAAAACATACTTAATTACATTTTATAAGGATGATTATCATAATAATACACAATCAAATTCTTAACTTATTTTTATCCACGTATTAATTATACAAAGTGTGTGTAGAAACGAGAACGCGAAACGTTAAGCTATAATAAGCCGTGATATCAACAAAAGAAGTTGACATATTCGTCGATAGACTTATAACAGCACCTCGGAGGTCAGTATACTTGTAATAATATCTCCTTACGGACGCTCTTATGGGGGTCTGGCTGGCGCGGAAGTAGCAATTTTTCCGTGATATCCGGCTCCCCGCGGCGCTGTCCCCGCCACTCGTCCGAGCCGTCCCTACCGCCCCTATCGCCCTTACTGCCTCTACGACCCTGCATACAGTATTATAGCTAATTTGCAAACAATGACAGTCCACACCTCGTATGTTATTAACTTATTTATTTTTATTTTCTTTCTTAAAATGTATTAAAATTATTAGATTTTTTAGGTTTTATTTGATAATCAGTTACCATCAAATGATTCGTAATTTAAAAACAAAACATGGCTATTTTACAACATGTATATTTTGTTTGGCGATTTAAGCAGTAATCGTTTTTAATACTGTAATATATGCATATAAGAACACTAGCTCGAATACACGCGGACAAAGTGTACAATAAATGTGTATTAATATTATAAGCGCGTATTATTCCAAAAGTTTTTTTTCATGTTATATATCATTGAATGAATATTCGGGTGAAACACCCACTGGGGCGCGGGGCGCGAGGCTTAATGAATCGACGCGTAGTCATGACTATGTTTCGCGACCTCTCGCCTCTGTTATTAAGCTCCTTTTCAAACAATATACCGCAAATTGAACTAACTCACTAATAATGGTATCGCGAGTACGAAGGGCCCGGCTGGTCCATGGAGGCCGCAGACAATCTTCAGTTTGCCTCCCTTGCGGCTCTCCTATTAGCTTTTATTCGATTTGTTGAGATTAATAGTCATGACGTGTTATCTCGTAATTGATACACACAAAGAGATAATTTGATTAACATTACACTTGTTATATCGAAATCTCTGTTGGTAATCTGAAATTTAAAATATATTAATCTATGAGCAGAAGTTAGCATACTAACTAGTATGTTTATGTAAGCTCAACCCAAAATGGATGAAATGGTCTTAATCACTGATAGATGCCTAATTGGTTCTGAGTGCGTTAATCTCCAATCTGACACCTACAAGGTGTAGGTGTCTATACAATGAATGAGGCTCTAAGGACTTGTGACGGCGGCATCATCAAACGTAACAATCCTTTGCTAGACATTGGATGATGCCGCAATATCCACAATCGGCAGGCGGATTAGGGCTTGTAGATTTAATTTAGACTCAAGTGGACGCTGATATTTATATACGAGTTTTTGCTCCTATAGTCGTCTGATATTACACCCATGGTAAGAAATGGGGTGGCTTTATCGATGCCATGACCAGTTCTAAACCCATATTCTATTTAAATTGTATCTAACAATTTAATTCAACATGTATCGCATATTTCCGTTAAGATACACGTAATTTCTCAAGCTTATTTTGAAATTTTGAAAAGATGCTTACTTACCAAAGGGAAAATATACAGCCTTTTCAGTTAGATATGCTAAAATTAACTTGAAGCTCACGTGTTATGAAATTAAAGTATTTATATATATGTATTATATGTATGTACGAAATAAGTGTATTTTTGTCAAAACATTGTTCAGCGCAGGAAATGAGCAAGCGAGGTGAAACCGATATAAAAGCAAGTTTATCGTGCATCAAGCAAGGTTTGCGGATGCTTTGTGGGCGGGCGAGACGCAAGGCTTCCGCGCATTACAGTCGCTCCCCAGCCGACGAGAGAGCTATGATTTCAATTATTGTTTGATGTCGTTATTTCTCTTGTGTTTATTCGGGCCGCATTTCGCCATTTTTTACTTTACCCTTCCACCCTCGTATTTGCCCGCACAAACATCGCGGAGGTGCGCCGTGGCTCCAGAAACTGATATGTTTGACGCAATAGCTGAGCTGTTTAAACAGGCACATTCAAATCGAATTGAGTACCGTTACTTTGAAAACTTCTTTTATAACTCTTTCTCGTTCCAAGAAGGTTTTTCACTTACACAAACAAACATTGTGAAACTGTGCACCTTCGCTGTTGAAATAGATTTCATATTTTAATATGTGGACAGTCAAAAGTTTTACTTAGCTAAGATCCGCGACAAGCAAACAATAGCAGAAAATTAATAATGTGTGTTTTCCTGCTGGATGAAGTGGATTTATTTGGAACTTAAACTATAAACTTACCGAAAAACGGCCAGCAACTCTTCAACCATCAACCACTATACACAACACCAAACACTACACTACACTACACTACCACTTTTCCACCTTGTAAACGACACGTGTTTCGCCCCAACACGAGGCATCTTCAGGTATAGTCTACGGAAGACAATCAAAAAGTTCATATTTTAAAGCAAAGAAAATTTGCCTTCTGTGATATTTTTTTTTATAGCAGACAAGCATTCAGGATTTACCTGAATGTAAGTGATCACCGGTAACTACAGACATGCACAACACTGGAGGCATTACAAATGCTTCTCTTTTGAATACTTTAAGATCGTAATTGTTCGGGAACATCGCAGTTAGTAGATCGTTCCGCAGTTGCACCGGTACCTTTTCCTATATAAGTGTCACAGTTTTCTCTTTTTTACTTCACTACTATAAAATCGATTAAATAAATATTCTTGATTTTTACACACCTCAAAAAATTCACTACGACATAAGTCCACTTTGCCATTACACAAAACAGTATTAGAAGTGAACTTCAACATTCAGTTATCGTTACTAAATTGGCATATGTATGTATAATCTAGTAATGAGATTGGTATAAATGAATAAAAGATATGTAAATTTTATAAAATATTTCGATGACATTCTGATATTAATATATATATTAATAAAAATCCTTTAAAGCAGAATATTTAAATTAAAAAGAAATACGAATTACGGCCGATATGTTTTTTTTCATGGGATAGGAGGGCAAACGATCAAGCGTGCCGCCTGATGGAAAGCAATCAACACCACTTATAGACAACTGCGACACCGCAGGAGTCACGGAAGCGTTGATAATGTCAACCATTGGGCAAATACTATTTTTTTAATTTTTCGAGTTATATTCCCATTGACCGACAAGGCTTAATTAAATTTAATGCTGCTACTAAATAGATATTCTTTACTCTTCACTTTAAGTCAGAGTAAATTCATACTTTTTAGTACCATGTGTATGTTTTCACATACAAAGAACAATACTTCTCAACAGATAATTCCTCGTTAAATTTTAATGTTTCCATTCAAATGTCGATTTCTAGAATACT
Source organism: Baronia brevicornis (assembly GCA_031353405.1). Lineage (NCBI taxonomy): Eukaryota > Metazoa > Arthropoda > Insecta > Lepidoptera > Papilionidae > Baronia > Baronia brevicornis. Next base: position 377,673 of record JASFAT010000745.1, on the reverse strand, counting down.
CCTAAACAATGTCACCTTTTTCCATTTAAAATTCATATTAAAATAATACGCCCGTACGTTATAATGATGACGGTATCCAGTTACTTGGACGTAAACCTTCGGACCGTTCGTCGCGTCCATTGTGCACTATTGTGTGTGACATTGAGAACTTAATGGACTGCCATACTCAGGTGCCTTGCGTTACCCCGTCAGTTCGTGACAACCTTTATACACATATTTATTACTACTATAATGACAGCACATTCTCTAATTACACGGATTTCAAAACAACCCTATACTATACTTGTACTTTTAATAAGCGAGTTGTGAATAGCTGTTACAAAAATCGACAGGATCGACTAATTTTCGCAGTGTAAAGTTTACCGTGGCTCAGGTAAAGTTAGTGCTTTCGAAATTAATAGTTGCAGGTTAAATTCTCACATCAACGTAAATATATTTATGTCCTACAGGTATTTATTCTGAGTTTGAATGTCCCTCTAATCCGCGTGTAAACGTGGTGGATAAATGTCAATTCCCTCACAAATCGGGAGGCCTCATCCCCAGCACTAAGACTTTTGCGTGCTGTATAAAAACCTTAACATTTCCATATTCAATTTTGATGGAAGGTGCGACTGGTGTAAATGAGACATTTGTTATATGAAGTCTCATCCTTACAAAATAGTATCGATCAATCAATTAAAACAGTCGTTACAGTCCACGACTAAATATTGAGTTTCGGTGTAGCTATCATCACGCTTGGCAAGCGAATTGTAGATTCGTTTTTATTACTCTGTTAGCTACTGCAGCCCATCTACTCCCATACTCGCCTTGTACGGTACCCACCCCAAAAAATTGTACTCACTCATATCTACTCCCATACTCGCCTTGTACGGTACCCACGCCAAAAAATTGTATACAAGCGACGAAGCTGCTATAAATAATATTACTCTTTGCTTTGCGGTTACAAAACAAGTGAAATAAGACATGTATGCATCAATCATATAGTGTGTGTGCCCCGCGTTTTGTTATTTCATATTATTTAATTGGTTTGGAATACGTTGTATATTTACATCATCATTACTTCCTTTGTCGTTTTAAGCTCTTTAAAGTTTTAAATCTACTTAATCGAAAAGTGTTCAGCTTGCTGAGAAAACATTAGACATATTTTTAGTATCCATTATACTTAACCATCAAAATCCATAGGTTGAACGACCCGACCCACTCTATCGAAAGAAGCGTATCAACGTAGTTATTTCTATACCACGCTGATAAATACGCAATTTAAGATTTTAGTGGAGTGGTGGTAAAAAATAGGTAAGAATATGGACTTGACACTTTGAGTGAGCTAAGATATATGCGGCGCTGCAACAGGCGTGATTCACGCTTGCAGCTCTGTTGCGGGATTGCTCACACCTGCGTCTTAAACAAGCACAAACTATAGAAGCTTTTATGTTGAAACACTAAGACTCATTTCTCTTTTAAGTCTCCACATTGTGTTTCATAACAAAAACTACTTGGCACCTTGAGGTAGAGCTTCAACAAACTGGTTATAAAGATCATTTTCGTGCACTAGATTTTATCTCTTAAAACACACCGCCACAATATTTCAGGAGTTTTACAAGAAATAACAATGGCTCGCTCGGGCGTCGAAAGCACTATAGTGGCGAACTAGAACAACCAGAGCGATGCATCATCAATGTGACAGTAAAGTGAAAATTTTTCTCCAGCTATATAACGTGAAGTTACAGAGTAGATTTGTTGTGGTACAAGTTTTTTATTTATGTAACTTAGATTTATGATTGCTGTTATTTATCTATTTGATTTATACATCCATATTTATCATGAAATAAATTAAAGAATAAAATAAATGGCCATATTTTCCGAATAATAGCAAGAGTAAAAGTTAAAAATGTATATATAGTAATTAATTAAAAAATCTTCTTTCAACAAATATTTTGTTGTTTTAATTATTATTAATTAACTAGACATGTGCCTCGTAATCTCAATAATAGTAGACGCAGCTGCCCATCTGCTGGTATTGCCTCCTTGTAAGAAACCCATTTCCCATTTTATGCCGGGAACCACACAGCAAATCATCTTTTCTGTAATACTTAAAAGCATACTCATATTATATTTTCCTCACGTTACATACACGTGAGAAAAATATAATATGATACTAAAAACCGCATAATTATAGACTATCCAAGCCTGTATTGCATTGCCATGCAAGCAGCTTGTATTTTAAGAATTCTAAGAGGAGGTCATTTGTATATGTACTTATTTTAAACTAAAACGAAGTAGTCGTTGAGATACAGAGTATTTTTTTCGAAAAGGACATTTCTTTTTTTAGGATTCCATAAGCATATAATATATAATATAAAAATATAATATATATACCTATATTTTTTACCCAAAATTATTGTTATTTGAAAAATTACATAAAGCTGTTATTACTTAATAATTTTATAGGCCTTATATGTTTACTGTTTGTCCCGTATTCTTTTCAATTGAAAATGTGAAACAACCAAGTAAGAGTAGGTACAATAAGCCGGGACACAAGTTGCAGAGTGGAGTTGACGCACAATAAAGCGGACAGACGTCGTCATAAGCCCTCACAGGTGGCTCGGGCTCAACTTTCCATACAATACTGGTGCCTAGCGACAAATATGGGGATCGTGAGAAATGCGAAAACTCCGCCGTAACAATTCCTTCAACTTTTTTAATTTTTTTAAAAGCTTAAAGATTCTAAACTATGCAGCCATATTTTTCTTTTTCTTTAGAAATTTTATCGTGGAATTCAGTTATGTTTTGTTTCAAATTTTTGGATTCAAGTCTTAGGTAGGTTATATTTGTGTGTGAAGAAAAATCTTTTTAACCACATTATGCACACGGATGAGTGTGAGATTGATTATACAAAGAAATGCAGAAAGATAAATTAAAAAAAAATTACTGTAGAATTTCGTCTATTGGACGACCACTAGTTGTTATAAAAATGTATTTTTAATTGAATTTTGTAAGTTGATTCTTACCTAATTTAAAACTTCAAGTACAATAATTTGGGTAAACGGTTATGACGTACACATATATTATATTGAACATAGATTTTGTAGATATTGTAAATAGAGATTGAAGGTTATTGATTATTGATGTAGACAATTAGTAGGAGCGAGTATCTCATTCCCTAGGGTTTAGATGGTCTGAATAAATATTGGTTATCATGAGGGTACCTTTATGATGGAGACAACTTTCGAAGCGTTTTAGAGTCTGTCAATCAAGAACGGACTTCAGTGAGCTATCATCAGTATTCTTGAGGAGTAATGAAAATAGAAGTGTTCAGCAATAGGATTAATGTATGTTATTTACTATTACTTAACGCGATTACACTATATTAGAACGACTACATTCTTTAGCACTGCGGAGGATTATTTCATCTCTCAGCATCTTTTATCGACTTTAGAATTGGCTGTGCTCTGAGGAATTTTCTGGAAAAATTCAGGCCGCTGAATTCCACTACTGTACAACTCGCCACAAAGAAAAGTTTCAGCCCCACCGTCTGCATTAATGGCGATCCAGTACGGTGTATTTTTCCCAAAATTTTCCACGCATCACTTTGCGAAACCCACTACCTCTAACGGTTACCTCCAAAAACGAACCTACACATTTCTTAAAGGCCAACAATGCCTATGGCACAGCGAATATCTATAGGTGACGTTGATTGCTTTTCATCGGGTGGAAAGCAATCCCATAAAAAAATTGAAAGAAGCATTTCATCATCATTTATTTGGTAAGGATTGTACGTACGATTTTAATTCGTTTCTCATTCATTTCGTTCATTTTTATTATTATTAACTAAATATGTCTGTAATATCTAAATTCTTATTCTAACTTTAAACTATTGTTATGCACTTCAGGTCTTGCTTGTACATAGGTATGCTTCTGAAACGCGGATAAAGTGCACATACTTAAGGTAAAAAAACTGATTATGCTATGATAAGCTGCAAAAGTTCAATCGTTAAGGATTGCGAACGTGGATGGAAGGGTCAGTAGGGGAAGACTACGGAAAACATACCTTGACCAAATTTCTGAAGTTTTTAAGAAAGGTCAACCGGTGGACTTGGATGAGGAGAATAATGAGTGTGGAGGAAGCAAGGGAAGTATGCCGAGATTGTAGCAGATAGAGATGTGGAGATCCTACCCCTACGGGAGACAGGCGTGACGATATGTATATGTAGTATTATCTGGTCGAAACAGATTATTTACAACTTATCCATTTATTTAAATTTTTGATTTACAACTATATTTCTGTCTCTGTCACCCTCGATCCTCAGTGCAAATTCTAAAATAAATATCTTAATTGGTATGATTTATTTTTTTATACGAAAATGCCTAATAATAATAACATTGATATATGTATAATCACACAAAGAGGAAAATAGCCTATTAAATTGCGAAGGCAAACGAGGATTATGCTTCATTTTATATTTAATTTCATTAGTGGCTGACTTATGCCGATGCACTTCATTAGTGGAACCGTAATAAGATTAAATCATATGAATATTTGAAAAGCAGCGTGAACGGTTTTAGTTTCGCTGAAATGTTACCACATAGGTTAACGATATTCATAAAATATACGTGAAGTAATATAAAAGCTTACTTTTCCGTGTGTCTAAAACATATTCTGAATCATTAATTACAGTTATTTAATTGACAATATTGTAATTGGCTGTAAGTTGTGCTTAAGATTCATCGTAGTGGGCTTGATTCTCTCTATCATTGGAATCACCTCATCTGAATTTTCTTTTAACACAGACGATATGAAGTTTAGTTGGTGTGGTTCTCAAAAATTCTAGTTATATCAATACTATTGCTAGTTTTCTTTTTAAATAAACATTTGAAAATATTAACATCTATTTGCTTACAAAAGTACTTATAAAATATCAAAGGTTCATACGTATCAAAGATTATTTTATTAAGTTACATACATAGTAAATTAAGATATAATACTTATACATATTAAAGATTGAATTTAAATAAAAATTTCATCTTCTTAACGGTTTGCTTTCGTTAAAAATATTTGATTGTTTTAAAAAATATATTTATTTGAATAAACCATCTTGCAAGTACTGTGTAAATCCGGCATAGTCAGCACTGTCAATGCATATATTTTTTGTCATTTAATAAAATGCAGTGTTAAATCCGAAATACACATTAAATTGAGGGAAATACAAATAAACGTTAAAACTGATGCCAATAAAATGGCTGCAATTTCTTAAACAACAGTTTTTGGGGTAGCTGGATGAGTGTTAGCTGAGAATATCCGGTGTCCGCTCCAGGGCGCTGCGTCCGGGAAATAATGCCATTTCCGATGAGGGCCCGCGGGGCGTGTCGACAACGAGATTAGGGAAAAAAGACGGGAATTTAATAACACCAGCGACACACGTCTAAGAGCAAATAAACAAACCAATATCGACCGCTATCAGTATATCCGATACTCTTAGAGTGCGGATACAAATTGTATTAGATTTAATTTGTTTTTATTAATTATAGTTAAGCAGTATAGGAACTTATTTAGACCGTCAAAAATAGAAAAGTTGTATACGAAAAACAGGTAGAAATTATTGCAACTAATCATGATAGGAATATACGTGGGTTGAAGAAGTTCTGGCTACGCAAGATCAAAGAATGGACAGAGATGCTGAATTGAATTGTTTTTCCTTGACTTTTTATTGCAATGCAGGCAAACGAGCAGGCGGCGCACCTGGTGATAAGTGATCATGCGTCCCGCTGGAGGGGTCTCTTCCCAAAGACGGAAATAGTTGTGCTGAATTGGCTTCTAACCTTTGCTAATCGAAGAGGCACTACAGGAATAAGATTAATCATTATTGAAAGTGAAATTCATATTTTTTTTATATTTTAGATTTGATTTAGAATTCAGAATTTCAGTAAGCACTGAATCAAGTGGTCAATAATTTTAATATCAGTATGAAATAACCATAGAAAGATCCTTCCTTTGGATTATATCTTTGACTTTTAGTTTTCACATTTAACACATTTTAATAAAAATATATAAACGTGTTTTTTTGTTTTTTCATTTATATTTCAAATATGTTGAAAATCTTCTTTTTATTTTTTAAAGACCTCCTTTTTTTATTTAAATATGTATTATTAGTATTTTATCTTTCTATATATTAGTATATATATTAGTATTTTATCTTCCCACGATTCCAAAGTATGTCAAGTAAAACCAGAACTTGCGTTGTTGTAAAATAATTTTTTATAGGAAAACATTTTTTATATTTTTACAGTTTTTATAGTTTTCATTTGAAATATATTTTCAAATATACCTTTAAAAATATAAACATGTTTAAAATTATTTCTGTATATTTTTAAAAACAACATTGTCTTTGTTTTATGATATAGATATGCATAAACAACCGTGTAAGAAAATGTTCTGAGAAACATTTTCAATGCGTTCATTTGCGAAGCGCTAAAACGTCAAACGCTTTAATTTCCAAGGCCTCGAACATGATGCTTAGCATAGCGATCAAATTGTCATGAATATATTATCACCTTATTATACTAAAGATGGTGGTGTTAGTGTTTGCTGGAACATAAAATCTATCATGTAAAGATGTCTTAAGTAAAAATGACATATGTCTTTTGTTATGTTGCCGATAGTTTATCAAAACTTTTCTGTTGAAAAAATGATGATTAACGATTGTTTATGATTATCTACTTCATTATAACGTTTTAATTCAGGAAAATTCTATTTATTTAGCGATATAATCTATTGTACTATTTCAAATACATTGTTATTATATTTAATAGTATAGTTTTTGTAGCAAATGACAATTCGTTAAAAGAACTCAAATCGATACGTTGAACTTTTTATAAATTCGATTAAAATATTAATAATTTATTATGATTAGTGAAATTATTAATTTATGTTATAAAATATTTATGAAAAGAAAAACCTAAGTTATATCTAACAATTTTCACAATCTTGTTGAATTGAAAGGAGTATTCAATGCTTGTGTATTAAAGATGTAATCTTTCAACTTCCTTTTCAGTTTATATTTCATAGATGTTTATGAAATAACTCGATGAAATTAAATTTTGATATATCTTTTTCTTCATTCACTGTCCATCTCAGCGAACGATTGACAAAACCTTTCGAGATATTCAAAAACGCCTTTGAATCGCAAATTTCAGATAGATTTTTTACCAAAATGAGAGAAAATAAATGAATGAATTATTAATATTTTTCCTACACCAAGAAAGAAAACGATGATCTAATCGGATCAGTGACAAAGTTACCCCTTTAAGAGTGGTAACTTCATCATTGAGCCTAATATGATGGCACGCAGGTTTGCATGTTGCAGTGAAAAAGCTAAAATAACTTTGTTTCAAGCGTACTGCCAAGTCTTATACACGTGCAGCCTGTGGTATGTTTACACGCAGTGAATCAACGTCCAGCGGATTCAATATAACAACAGTTTCAGAATATTGTTGGGGCTGCCCCGTTTCTGCAGTGCATCAGGTCTGTTCGTTAAAGCCCATATTATCATAGGCTTTTGGACCATTTTATGAAAGCGAACAGCCTCGTTGCTTCACAGAATATGGGATAACTCCAACTCTGTCATGAAAACCGTTGTTGCTAGATTTATCTCGCGCCTTATACAGCTAAATAGGCTTCATTATAAATAATTTACTTACATAAATTGTAAAAAGTATATAATTACTAACACAACTATGTAATAATGTAAAATGTGTGGGCCAAAACAAAATTGTCTAAAATAAAGATTATTATTAATATAATTCTGATTATTATTAAGGAATAAATAGTATGTACATTATATATAGCCTACAGGTGTTTTTTCCGATTCTGGTTGCCCCGCTTATCTCCCTTGGACGGACGTCACGACTTCAGATCCCTGTGCTCATCTTGTGGGACATATTAATCGTGAAAAATAGTCCAATATTCCTATATAAATAAATATATGTGGGATGTGGCTCAAAACAATAATTTTAGTTGGAAACACTTTTATTTAACTTTTTCTTAACACACGACACACATTCTATATTCTTTCTTTTGACACTGACTCTTTTGACACTTCTTTTTTTTTTAAACTACACTATTCTATACCATAGACTATACCATAAACAAGAAGAGAAGACAAACTAGAAAAATAACTAAAGTAAAATAAATCTTAAATTAACCACACACACATATATATATATATATATATATATATATATATATATATATATATATATATATATATATATGTGTGTGTGTATATATATATGTATATATATGTGTGTGTGTGTATTTGTTGTCACTCTGCCGCCGTATAATTGAAATGATATTGAACCAAATTTTCCCTTTGATACCTCTAATGGTAGCTTTGTTCGCACGCTGCAAACGAAATGGGGCACGTGATGGAGCGGCGTCAGCAATAATTTAATAGGCGGTTCGTGGACAGCGACAAATCGCTGTAAGGCGGCGTCACTAAGCTCCTGCGTAATATTCATAATTTTAGGTAATTCGCCTGAAAATTGGTAAAAAACTATCTGTAACTTTACTTTTAAGTACATTCAATGCGTACGCATTTTTTTAAATTTATTCCACGTATAACCAGGACTGATTACAATAACGACATATAAAGCTTAATCATAAGACGTGGTGTATATATAGAATCGTTTCAAATCACTTAGTCATAGTAATAATAAATACATGATTTCAAGACAAAAATTGAAATAACGAAAATAAATAGCGTAAAAGTATAATAAAAAATAAAACAATTATAATATATTGAAAAATAAGAAAAAGAGTAATGGCGAATCATGATAAATGAACTGACAATGGAAAACAAAATGATTGGACTGTTCTTAAACACATTCAAAACGAAAAACAAAAACAATAGATGTACATATTTTTATTACCTTGGATGATCAGTATCTATTAAAATATACACTTTAATTAATATAAAAGAATGAAACACTAACAGGAAAATAAAATTCAGGTATATTTTATGTTGAAGAAACACAATCGCAATAAACTATTGAATTATTTACTTTTATTATACTCGTTCTATTTTCACCAATAATCATTGGGAAATGTACCTGCTTTTTTGTAAAAAAAGAATTAAATGTATAATAAAAAAGTAGGCGTATAGACAACGCAGGTTATCTAAAAAGTTAGATTTGAGGAAAATTCGATGGTTCCTGAGATCTTGCAGATAGGCACTCCTTTAATTAATTCAAATTCTATAATATTTTTATATGCATAATACTTTAGCTTCAAAAAAAAATTCTTAAAGGTCAGTAACGCATCTGCAACGCCTATGGCACTGCGGATGTCATTGGGGGAGTTGATTGTTTTCCATCAGGTGACACGCCTGTATTTATATATTACTTAAAATTGATGTTTCAAAATAATATTCACTATTTTATATTTCCATCTATGTCTGTAATACTATACTAGTATATTGATTTTTAATATTTTATGTTATAATAATTTTTGTATGCTTAAAGCCTAAATATTTATAAAAGGCAAATGATGCTAAATAAAAATATTCTGAAACTAATAGAAAATTTTATCTCCTTTAATTATAAAGTTTAAAAATAAAGCGGGCAAAAGACAATTGGTCGAAAACGAAAGTTTTGGCTACGTAATATTAGGGAGTGGACCGGGATAGCGAGTGCTCCGGAACTGCTGCACCTCGCAAAGAAGAAGGAGACTTGTGCTGAATTGGCTGCCAACCTTCGCAAGTCGGAGAAGGCAGGCACTCTTAGAAGAAGAAATTATAAAGTTAAATGCAAGCTTATATAAATTTAGTAATGTGTACTTCCAACAAGACGATGGACCACAATTAAATAATTTCTCAACTCTAAATCGAAGCATCTCGCCTAACAAATGCTTCTACTGTTGGTTGCATGGCTATACAGTTTCCGCATAAGTCACTTTAACTACACATATAGAAGTCGAAGGCTTCTTTGACTTGTTGACGGAAACTTCGACGAATGGAGCAAGTTTGTGTGTTGAACCGCATTTGTCAGAGTCGATCGTAGTTCACAAGATTAGCATCGGCACCAATTTATTCATCCTGTTTCAGTATTAGATTTTCAGTTTGTGCAATGTATTCTGGGAAATTTAGTATAAATTATCTAGGCTTTTTAAGCCTTTAAAATAGGTTGAAACCAACGTTGATTTCTATAAAAACACGCCGGTTTTCTGCGGGAGTGTGATACTTCTCCGGGCGAGCCGGCCCATTCATACTACAGACAAATATTATGCCATTCTTGACAAAGTATTCGTCTGCAGCGTTGCTCAATCACTATAAATTATATTTTTACACGCCACTCTAAATTATATTATGTTATATAATTAACAATACACTCATTTTACACTTATATTATCAACTTATTATTATACAAACGCCACTTTACATTTAACTTTGATGACGCCAACATTTTATACATAAAGGATGTTTGAAATCTCAAATAGTTTGTATTGTCGATAGTGAGGCATTGCCGCGGCGCGCGGTATGTATGGAATTTCATTTCGTTAGTGACGTGGGGTTGCGGATTCCTGTGGTTTAACGCGCAGTCCGGTCCCGTTGTGTGCCATTCATTCTGTATTACTCCAAGCAGCAACTTGTACTTACGATTCATTCATTTTTATACAGTACGCAGACCTTCAGACTATCTCAGTCATAATCTACACGCAGTTTTTATATGTTGAACTATTTAATATGAAATATAATTACTGTGCAATTAATACATTTTAGGTTCTTTAGAGATGGTATATTATGTTGATTTTCGCCACATGTATTGACTATTAATTGTTATATATTTTTATGGGATAGGAAGGCAAACGAGCAGGCGTGTCACATGATAGAAAGCATTTAACGCCGCCTATAGACATCCGCAGCGCTATAGGCATTGCAGAAGCGTTACCGGCCTTTTCCTTTTGAAGGTTTTAATATCGTATCAGTTCGGAAACATCGTAAGAGGTAGCTGGTTTTACAGGGTAATGGTGCGAAAGAAGTTATTTGTTATAATAGATTACTTGTTTGTAAGTCAATTATTGGATTACTGTCATTTCTTTGTATTATTTATATTACTTATGTCAAGAGAATTCATGTTTTAGAAAATTAAATATAAATTAAATTTTTTTAGTCTTCACCAAACCACATTTTAAAAATGCATTATTAATACAAACATATAATTTTGAAATCTTCACCAAACATCATCAAATGTAATTAAGTTGAAAGATGGTTAAAAACGAGTATAACTAGATGATTAAAAAGTAGTTTTGGATGTTTCAAAAAGATGTGGTTTCAGTCAAAATGGAAGTCAAGATTGACCGGCAGTTTTTTTTAGATTGGACGAGTTTATTTTTCAAAGCATCTCCGCTACTGTCAATGTACTCGTATTGTAAATAATGCGTAGCTGTAGCAGTGGCTCCTGGTAATATTGTGTTATACTTTATCGAATTTGCATGTTTTTACTGAATAACATTCCTTTGGCGCAGTCGAGATCAAAGGCCGAGGCGAAAGTGATTTCGCACTGAGTTAGTTTAACAAGATTCAGTTTCGCCTCTCCTATCCGGCTTCTGAATAATTTTGATGTAATAAGGAAAATTGTAAATAGGTATTCGACTCCTAATATTGTATATGTGCTTCAGGTTCTGTACGTCACTAACATATCTGACTCTCTTTAGACTCTGTCTGCACTAATTCCCTCCTCGGTTTTAATGGGATTTGAAAAAAAATTATTTGAATTATACGTATATTTTATAGTGAAAAGTTGTCGAAACTAAAGACGTATTTGTAAAGGAATATTAACTTGTTAACAAAATTATAGTCTTTTTTTGGCTGATGATCGGCTTTTTTTGGCATATTATCCACAGACGACTATATAGATATTCCGAGCTAAACACTCACTTTCAGTATCACTTAAAATTAGTCTATATTCAATAAGAGTAGAACTTTTAATTTAAACAGTTTTATACTGTAAAATTTAAATTTATATTTCGATTGTTAACATTTTAGTAATACCTTTAAGGAAAAAATATTGAAGACTTAAATGTATATTATATATTATATATACAAATGAAGAATTACTTACACTCAACTAACTAAATGTTTGAAGTTATTATAATCTCTCACTTTTTTTAAAAAAATAATGTTATTAGATTTGGGGACATCAATAAATCAATAGCGGACACTCGCCGCCGTTCGTATGGTCGCAACGCGATTACATTTCCATTTAACTGGAAGTGCCGAAGCGCTGAAACGATTAAATATTTATGGACAAAACAACATTAAGAACACTGCTTGTTGCCTCTTTTTATTTCGTACGTGTGTCCAGTGCAAGGATAGAGCATCGTTTAATGTTAAATCCCCGACGTCTGGACACTATCTTACGTTGACTCTTAAGCACCTATAACGCTTTACTCTTTATATGTATTCCGCAGTAAGATGAAGCTTAACATTTGATTTACACCTTGCGTACGTTATCTTACATGTGATTCATCATCATCTTCAGCCGTGTTAACACTCGTAAACGACACTACACTAGAATTTCTTGTGTCATACATGCCACTGTATCACATTATGTTAAACACCGAGTTTCGAAATAAATATCTGTAGGCCATACAAATATACTGATATTACAATCCAACCCCCAATCCTCGATTTTGAACGCTTATACTTCGTCATTTTCCATTTAAGTCATCAAAAACTTTTATTATGATATTTTTTAATCTATATGATGATGGAATATATATTTTTTAACAGCCCACCGCTGAGCACGGGCCTCTCCATTCCTGGAGAACCGGACGTTAACCCACCACGCTTGCCCAATGCGGATTAGCGGGGTTACCAGGCTCGGAATAAATATTTGTAATCCATACATATATTTATTGATGGAATATTCTATCTTCTTATTTTTCTGACGTGCTGCTCTTAACTTATTGATAATTATGAGAGAGCAGTAACGGGCTTTAGTGAAACTTTACATCTCTCTCATATAAAAATGTATCGTAGAATAAGCTGTTGTATTTGCATGAAATAAATATATAAATAAGTAAATAAACATATATTAAAACACTGTTCTTATATAGGTAATAATAGTGAGGTATATATTATATAATATAATTTACCTTAAAGGCTGAAAATCTGTGATGCCTCTGGTGTTGCAAATGTCTGTGGGTGGCGTTAACTGCATTCCATTACGAGATTCACTCGCTCGTTTGCCTCCCTATCCTGTATAAGACAGTATAGTACACTAAAAATCACAACGGTGACGAATTTTGTTGGAATACCCAGTAAACGACAATAATATGTCAGCGCCTCCAACGTTAAGGAGCACCTCATGTAAAAGGCGTCTTTACAAGCTCGGCACACGATAGAAGAAGAAGAATATATTTCTCAAGGAATATCGATTTCAAATAAAATTGCAACTTTTTCAGATAACGAGGTGACATTTTTCCCTTTTCCGGTCCCGTTTGTCGCCTGCTTTACACATTGCGAATTTATCCACCGAAATAAGCAGATAACGAAGCTAATGGTGGAGAGCAGTGAGATATACGAAATGGCAACGATTGGCTCCACACCATGTCTCAATTGTATAAAAAGTACTGGTAAAAATCGGGAAATCAGCATTATATTAGCTACGATAATAGCTATTTTCATTTTGTGTACATTCTCGTAAAATGAAAATATATTAATGAATTAATAAGTATTTGTCCATTTTCTAGTAATTTTTAACGTTTATTACATTTGTTTATTCTCTAGTTTATACATTTGTCTATTCTCTAGTTGTTTTGGCAGTGGTGAAAATCCCCAAAATCTTTCCCACTACTAGAAGGATGACCATTATCTCACCATTCTTATCCGAAGTAGATCGGTGGGGCCCCCAGACACATCGCACTATCCCAAATAATTCGTTTATTACAATAATACATAACACCATATCTATTGCAAATTGGTCATGATTATGGTACGAGATCAATAACCGCGGGAAAGATTCTGACCGATGTTTAAAAAAACGTCTCCCATACATTATCAACAACTTACCCCCAGTTATTAGATAAAAACCTAATAAAAAGAAATAAAAAACAAATGTTTTTTAAGCATTACATTGATATAATTTAATTTAATTTAAATAATGAGACCGACAGTCAAACTGTGCAAACAGTTACATACAAATTATAAATGATCTAAACCATTTATTTCACAATTAATTTAATAAAATCGATGCAACTCATTTTTCGTAATGTCTGATATATGCGTTATAAAGTGAGAGGAAAATCTGTCAATATGCTGTTAATGATGTCCAGCCCCGGCGTCGGCTTGCTCATGCGTTATTGTATACAATATAACGAGTAACGAACCAGTCTCACACACTGTTATTACTTATTTAAATTACTACTTTGATCTGTTTTTTTAAGACAGAATAAGTTTCCTCTATTTTTGTTGCAATACGTTGTATACTTAATATATGGATGACAGCACAAACGGGTAATATACTGCCAATTGAAGCTCAAATTCTGTGAGCGTGTTGTACTTCTCCGATCGAGCCGCCCATACTATCTACCTACTACCACTATAGTATATAATCTATGGATTCACTTCCGTGATGTTCAGTAGATTCAAGGCATGCAATTTTCTCTCCTAATATTTATTAAATCCACTAAAAAAAATTAGGCGTCGAGCAAGCGTATCACCTGATAGAAAACAATCAACCATAGGCATCACGCTCTCATAGACACCTTAATCACAAATACAGATGATTGTCTGCCTTTGAAAAATTATGTAGGATAAAGGGAATAGAGTATGAGAAACACGAGCCAAACTGGAGGAAGAGGAGATAAAGGGTAAAGAAATGTGCTCGGGTGTACTCACTTAACGAAGCACGGTAACAAAGTTGTTTTAGAAATTTTGAGTGTGTAATGCTTCGCTGATCGAGCCAACACACTTATGCTACAGAAATCAAGTCACTAATAGGTGATCATATTGTCAACAGGTTTTTCTACTTATACCACTTCTCGTTCTACGCATACCACTACCGCTTCAGTGGACAGTACAGCAGTTTGGCTTTGGTCACCTCGTGGCTTTTCATTCAAGTGAGTATTAATTATTATCCTAACAATTTATTTTTATGTTCGTAGCTGAAATAAATTT